>JBBPUK010000193.1:27855-40393 GCA_038094635.1 Tylopilus cervinicoccineus
CTCGCTTATTTTCTGCCGTCGAACTCTGCGAGCGATGGGTCCATGTGGTGCTAGGGACGGGAGGGAGAGATGTCTGTGGAACATATGCGCTAGGTTGACTTGCACTCCTAGATCGGCTAAGTGGTAGGGTGATAGGTGCGCTATTGATAGAGATCGGTGTATCGGGTTGATCGTAGGGGGCCTTGAGCTTCTGGGAGCTAACTTGGGTATGCAGGGGAATTCGAGGAGGTCGAGAGCCAGAGCCGAAACTGACGTCTGTTGCGCTTGTGGTGGAGCTCATCCGTGCAACTTGTGGGCGATAAGAGGGGACAAGAGACACGGGGAATGGCTGAGTACCATTTGCAGATCTCCATTGAGTATGAATATGACCATTGGTATCATCAGCTCGAGCTCGGGAATGGTCATACCCAGCGCAGGATTCACGGTCAGTGTAAAGGTTTTGTCCGGCTAGACGGTGAGTGCCCAATGGCGTACCGCGCCCTGACGAGGGTATGCTTGATGGTGGGTAATCTTCGTACTCGTCATCAAGGTCGAACTCGAACCCATCTGCGGAGACATATCCATGGTAGCCGCTGCTTGAATAGGAACCAGATGACGATGCGACAGAAAACTGCTCTTCGCTAACGTAAGGACTCGGTCGGTGACGACCACTAGCTGGATGAGATGGTAGACTGCTTATATATTGGGTGTGTGACATCGAAGACGACGCTCTGTCATGTGTGTGAGGAAGTGGAGACCGCTGGGTAATCGAAGGAGACATGGAGGCGTGGCCATTGTGCGCGACAAATTGCGAGATATTTCGGTCTGAAGCCCGTCTATTTGCCACTTCCCTGATCAGCCTGTTTATCTGGGTCTCCCACTGTTTCAGCTGTTCCTCCGAGCGGCAGCGGAGAGTGAAGTATTCCAAATCGTCATCACCTCTCCACCATACAGCAAGGGAGTACGGGTTAACAGTAGAAGAACCTTGAAGGAGCGTCAGCGTTTGAATCACCGAGTATCGTGTGCGTATACACACCAATCGAATTTCTTGGCGAACTTGGAATGGCCTGGGTGACATTATTCAAGAATATCCGACCTTTTAGAAGGAGTGGAGTATCCTTCTTCTTATTCGGCACACCGGGGACAGACCCGAGGGAGGGAGTAGGCTGTTTCTTCAGGATCGAGTTGTTCTTGCCACCTCTTTTACCGCTGGGCGGCGGTTGCAGTGCCTCCTTGCAACATAGGATGATTTTTTCGAACAAGAAGACATGGTACTCTCTATCCACTTCTGACTTGGTGACCGTGAAAATATCGTCGAGCAAGAGGTTGCCGAAATTGGACAGGTGATGGCCTTTCCAGTCTTTGACGCGACCTTCGAGATTTCGTACAGTTTGATTGTTCTCAGCGCGACGCTGTGCTTCATTGATCTTGTCTGTTATCCGCTTCGCTGCGGCGGAACCAGCTTGAAGTTCCTCATAGTGTGGATAATCAACGATGGTCGATGCTTTGACTAGGGACTGCACAGGAAGATGAAAGGGCGGAAGCAAGTCAAGGAAGGGCCACTCACATCGAGGAGCAGTGGATACTTGCAAATTCTCTGAACAGGTTTGATCAGAAAAGCAGGTAGCTCTGATTTGGCGTTGATCAAATTGTTGTGTACCTGATACAGAGAGCGAGGACATCAGATGTGCTATTTTGGGAGACCGCCAGCATCGACCGTCGCCACACCAACGAGGCTCACATGGGAACCAAGTTGGCGAGGGGTCGACACCGAACGTCTACGTACCGACAAGTTTTGCTCCTCTTTGATCATTATGTCTGCAGCATTGGTGTAGTTAGCGCAGTAAGGCTCATAAACTGCAAACTCGTCCTCCTATTGTTCCGAGATGAATACGAGATTTTACGGAAACAATGAAATCGCCGCAATAAGCATGTGTCAAGTACCGAATAAGGTAAGACTTGTACTCACGTTCTCGAGAAAGAGTAGACCCCAACGCTGGTCTTTCCAAGGCATTTCAGCAGTGCTCTCAAGGCGAATAAGGAACTTTCTCTGAAAGTTCAGCAACTTGTTCAGACCTGGGAAAAGTAGGTGGATGGTATCCTGGTCTATTGTATTGCTTTGCGATAGTGCAGTTGCGTATTTCTGGCTCAAATCAGTCAAGAAGATGAATAATGGAGTCCATGTCTGACCTGCATGACCTCCAGATCCTGCACATATTTGCGTTCCGTTTCCACCATTTCCCTGACAATATTATTTCGGGCCGCGTCGTGTGCATTTGGAGCAACAGTAGCGCTTAGTGCGTGGTTCGCGAGGGAATCAATCGACTCTTGTGACGCAAGTAAAGGGGGAGATACTGGAGGCGGGTCGAAGATATCGGAAGGTAAAAGGTCGACAAGGGTAGTGACGGTGCTCACAACCTAACGGCACGTCAGGGTCACGTCGGTGGAGACACGCAGGGTTGCATACCTTGACCAAGCCGTCGGTAGAATGACGATCCCACAGATCGGATACTGTGAACCTTTCGCAATTATTGATTTCAGAGAGCCTCATAGCGAATTTAGCAATTGCACGTTTCTTCTCCTTCTCGTTGGAGAGATCAAATGTGGCAGGATCCGTGCTGATCTCGGCGATGGGACGAGTTGGGGGAGGAAGGAGGTTGAAGAGAAAGCAGAGGGGGATGCCGAGGGTGAAGCAGTCCCAAAGCTGTGTGACTGGGTCAGTGGACTGACGAAGGTCGCCGTGGGGAGAAGAGAGGATGAAGAAGTGGGAAAAGTTTGGGATGCGCATGAGACGAGCACGCAGGGAGGAGCATTGCTGGTAGAGAGACGTGGAGGCTGAGGCGGCCTTGTTGAGGATATTGTTGTTAGCGACGGGCGTTTCGATGACGAGGCCAGGGTTGGAGGCGATTGATTTTTTTCGGCCAGCAACGTTGGCCATGATGGTGGGAGAAGGGAAGGCCGGGGCAGTCGGGAGAGAGCAATTCGGGAGGAGGGAGGAGAGCGGGCAGCGCAATGAGTATCTGCTGTTGCGGGCCAATTTCGCCCTAGATAATAGATTTTCATACTCCGACTTCCTATGTTGATGTACACAAACAGGACATAACACGAGTTTTATTTTATTTTTATTTATTATTATTGCGGACCGCGACTATTGTGTGTCCAGGTGCAGCCGAGGTGCCGCCGCGGGGATTCAAAGTCCGCCTGCAGGACTCCTACCACTGTCACACACCCTGTGACCTGATTTGGCCTGGCGGTTTTTCCTTCGCCTCTACATCAAAACCAGTCCTGCCAAGACCCATGGCACCAGCCCGCTCTACCAGACGCGCTCACAGTCAGAACGCGCCCCCGCCTCCCGGTGACCCCCAGAATGCGGTCCTCTTTCTCGAGCCCATGATGGGCACCCCGCTCACAATCTACATTGAAAAGGATGTCGACGACAGAGACGCCCTCGTAGACCTCGTCACCGTACGTGCCTTACTCTACCCACCGATCACCTGGTCTTATCACTGCATGCACAGAAACACGGCGGCGCCGTCTCTCCTAGTTACAGCGGCACCCCATATATTTTAGGCAGGTCCCCATCGATCTCATCCAATCCACAGACACTTATCTGCCCATCAGTCGACCCCCACAAAGAGTCTGGTCAGAACCTGTTCCGCCAGTATGCCGGTAAGAAGGGCAAAATTGTACTCCACTCCCGCTGGGTCCACGAGTGTGTCCGCGCCGGCGCACTCCAGACATTCCAAAACGACTGGGCAGGGTGCAAAGTCACTGGTGCTGAAAAGTAGAGCCCTCCTCCGCCTTCCGTATCACTCTCTGAGATTAGGCTTCTCATAGGGTCGATCTCCCTCCCGTCGTCCCTCCCCAGAACGACCCCGCCCCGGCTTCACAAGTGTCCCCATTACCACCAATTCCTCCTCACCCCCAGGCGCTTGCGACGATGGGCCCAACTGACCCTCTTGTTCCACCGCCCCCACAGGGCTCGTATGCATATCCCGTTTATGCACATCCGATGCACCCTCCCCCTCGCGGTATCCAACCTCCGACTGCAGCCCCACCTCAGTCATGGCAAGCTCCCAGCGCCATTGCTCCACAACAAACTCACATGGCCCCACCTCAGCCTCCCTCAGGAATGCTCCCTCGTCCTCCACAACCCTATCGCGATGGCCCATGGGTCACCGGTTTTGAGCAACACCCACCCCACATGGTAGCGGGACCGAGTGGCCCGCCCTACACTTATAGGTATCGAGACGAACAAACGGACTGGGCGACTGCGCCCCCGAGTGACTATACTTATGATCCCGCAACGGTCAGTTTGGCAGCCGAACCTCCTCGTACCGCGTAGGTTGACATGCCCGTCCAGTATGAGCAGCAGTACGAGCAAGCTCCTTATATCCACGACCCTGGCCCTTCAGATGCTGGCCCATCCAATTCACCCGTCGACAATCCCGGCGGAGAAAAGGCCCGTGGTCGAAAACGAAATCGGAGCCAGGCGAGTCTACAGCGTAATTTTGCACTCACGTTCAATTGAGATTTCATTAGGGAATTCCTGCGGCATCACCCTCCACTCTTGTCCTTAATCGAAGAAATCCGCCCGCTCGGTCTCCTACGCCACCAAACCGCGTGATCAAGAGCACTTATGGCGGGAATCTTTTCACTTCTGACGATGTATTGTACCTCAAGCGATACATCGACTACTGTCAAGAGCAAGGTCTCGTTCTAAGGTTTGTGCCCCGTCACTATCCTATATATGGAGTTTCACCCCAATCGTTCGCAGCCTGAGAGAGATATGTGAGAGGATAGCTGTCAAGGTTTGTAATCTTGTCTACCGTACAGATGGACTTGCTAAGTGATCATCCCCTAGGCCCCGCATCATACGTGAGCACCTTGGTTTGCATCCTATTTCATCCCATAAAATATAACACATCCGCAGATTTTACTCCTGGCGCCGCTACTGCAACAAACATCAAATCAGGCTCGGTGGATATTCTATGGATCTTGGTGATGCCACAACCCCCCAAGAAGAGGGAGAACAGGAACAGCATGCGGTAGAACAACAGCCCCAAGTCAGTACCGGTCCCGGGATTATCGCAGCAGCGCAGCAACGACTACAGCAAGAGGGTAACCAACCGCGTAACCGGTCCCCAACTCCCCCGAGGGCGTTGTTCAGGAGCACGACAGGCAAAGGAGTTGCGTTCACGGAACAGGATGTGACATTTTTGGTTCGCTTCATGGAGTATAGGAAGTAGGTCCCATACATGGAGAGCAGTTTTCGCTGTGTTCACCGACTTTTTGCCTTCATCATAGATCTCAGGATCGTTTCGACATGGTAGCATTCTGGAAAGATGTTGCAACAAAGGTCATCCATTCACTGCCTGTGATGTTTCTTATTCATGATTTCGATGCACAGGCACCACACCACTCTCGTGCATCATGGATGAAGTTTTGGCGTCGTCACAAACACGAACTGAACAGGACAGAAGGGGATGACCCTTTACCACAACCACCTGAGAAGAAGATGCGGTACTCGCGCTCAGATGACATTCTTCTTGCCAAGTATTTTTTCACAAAGCCCGAGGGCACATCAGATAAAATATTCCAAGCGTTTGGACGACTGGTACGCGTTCTCATTCCCCCACAATAGCCATTCAGGGAACGACATCGTTGTAGCATTCCCATCATCCTTGGAAAGGCTGGCAAGAGCATCACCGGATACACAAGGCAAAAATTGATCATCTCATCCAACGACTGGCGAACGGAGAGAATATTGACGTTGATGATGGTGCAGCGGACTCGGAGGTATGAGACCGTGCTTTGATTTCAGAAGAGTGTCGTGTATAGTATACAGTGTAGTCTAGCACCACTTCAGTGCTCGTAATTATAATTTTATTGTATACCCCACTCGTCGACGACCTACGGACCGTGATTGACGTAAATTTGGCACGATCAAGTGCCGCCGCAATGCTGATATCTCATTGGGCTCAAGCAGTGACCCGTAGCCATGACTCGTTTCTCGTACCCCCAGCTTCAATCGGGACTTCACGAGTCAACAGAATGGAAGTACATGACACGGGAACAGGTGGATCAGGTGAATTGGTTCGAGTCATCAATCAACACTCTCTTATTACCGTACCACTTTCTCCAGTTCTATCGAGAAGGGTGGGTGAAATTGCTCTCCTTTTTTCACCAAGACACAACAGCTCGACCTGACAGGTATATCTGCCTTCCAAATTTCTTATCCCAAGACCAAGTGTCATCTCTCCTTCAACGCTCGAAAGAACTGTTGGCAAACTTCAACCTAGAAGATCATCCACTCGTGAGTGTTGGATAATGACCTTGCAACAAAACAAGGGGATGAAGTTGCTTGCCATCGGTCAGACCAGATTCACTACGTCTGACGAGAATCACATTGGCGATGACTACTTCCTCAGTTCGGGTGACAAGATCCGCTACTTCCTAGAGGAGGAGGCCGTGGACGAGAACGGTCAACTTACAAGGGATAAGACCCAGGCAGTGAACAAGATTGGGCATGGTGCACCACCTTGCACTCGGGAGGCATTTGTTTCTAATTGAATACTGCAGCATTACACGTGCTCGATCCGGTCTTCCGTGCGGTGACCCTAGAGAATGACAAGTTGAAAGATGTAGTGAGGGACCTCAAGTTGCATCATGATCCTGTTGGTGAATAAACATTTCTACTGGATCTGAGGTGACACTGGCGACATTGTCTAATGCTTGTCATCATCCTAGCGCTCCAATCCATGCTCATCTTCAAGCAACCAGGTATAGGCGGTGCTGGTAACTAGTTCTGTATCTCGAGCACGTCATTCGCCCTCACCGAAAGTTTACTTACTAGTTCCTGAGCACACGGATTCGTAAGTATTGGTTGATGAATCACGATCACCACTTACATTGTTGCTATCGCCCGACACCAACGTGTTGTTTCAAGGACATTTCTTGTATGTAGGCGATGCTTACTGCTAGATCCTCTCATTCTCACGACTGTCCTAGTATACTTCGCCTCCCACCGCTCTTGGATTCTGGATACCTTTGGAAAGATGTACCCCGTATAATGGAGCACTTTCATTCCTACCAGGGTCACATCTTACCACACCAATCACCAAGCGTTTTGTACGCAAGCCTGGAGGCGGAACAGGATTTGAGGCAATTTGCCCACCACCTCTTGTCATGCTCGACGCGAATTCTGCATGCACGACCAAGGATTATGTCCTACAAACATGCGAAGCAGGTTAGTTCCTTTGGTGATACTCACTAGACCGCACTCGAATAATTATCACAGGGGACCTAGTATTGATCCACGGCAATGTGTTGCACAAGTCTCAGCGAAACACGAGCAGTCAGACTCGTTATGCGTACACGTTCCATATGATCGATAGTCCACCCTATGCCCACTATGACAACAAGAATTGGCTGCAACCAACGCCATCGATGCCGTTTTCTAAGATTTTAGATATTCCTAACACCTCTTCTAGTGTGGCTTAAATTGGTGTACCATACCTTGGTATCCATGAGTACGACAGCGTAGCTGTGGGATAAGATCATGTCTCCGTGGATCCATGTATTACTATACTGTCACTACCTCCACTTGACTATACTGCTTCATTCTCTCTGGTGTTAAGTTATAAAGTTCGTCGATAAGTGCAAGTAGGAATGTTCCCGGCCCCTGTACGTCGGGCCGCATTGCGGCGCGTTCCCCTGCAATGGTAAGAGCCAAGATGCTTCTAGAGTATAAGCTGCAGTATCTGAAGAGTCTGACGAACGTACCCCCCCACCGCCCCGATCAACATATCACCTCGCACGAGTTTTGCTGCCCCATCTTCGTTCTTTTCCAATTCCCAAGCTCCAGCGCAGAATGTAGCTATACAAGTACCTACTAGGCATCCGGAACCGGTGATGTCACCGAGTAGTTTGTGTCCATTTGTAAGTTTGACAACAGTCGTTCCGTCTGAAACCCAATCAATGGCTCCAGTAAGAGCAACAACGCAGCCTGACAGTTCAAAAAACATGCATACACGGAGGACACGAAATCCGCGAATAACTCACGTTCCTTCCTTGCTAGGTCCCTAACAAACGTGGCGGGGTTGGCAAATCCCGTACCGGTGCTGTCAACACCCTTGGCTCGCACCTCAAGGGATAGCCCGTCAGTCTTGCGAACATGAACATAAACTATAAGACTCTGAACCTACTTCATCCGAATTAGCGAGAGCAGCAAGCTCTCCCGCGTTGCCTTTAATGACACTGGCTTGCCAAGTGTTAAGTAACTCAGCCGCCGTCTCGCGACGAAACGTCGTTGCCCCTACGCCAACTGGATCAAATATCACCGGCTTCTTCGCGTCATTTGCAAATCGTCCAGCAGCCAGCATGCTCTCCTTGTCCGTGACTGTGCCAAAGTTGACTAGCAAGGCACCCAGAACGCAACTCAAATCGTACATCTCCTCTAGTGCAGTAGCCATGATTGGGCTTGCCCCCAACGCTAGAGTGGCGTTGGCAGATTGGTTTGCCACGACGATATTGGTGATCTGCAAGTGTGAGCGATGTACTTTGAAATCAAACATACTAATTGAATCACCTGATGAATGAGTGGTCCAGTCTCTTTTATGACACGCAGTAGGTCAGCAGACATGTCTTTGATGGTATCCGTAGTGTACGGTGGATATCCTTCAGATAATTGTCTGCTTGAATTCGACCAAGCCCAGTAAACCTCTTTGAGTCGTCTCGCGGATTTGAAGGGCTCCAGAGATGCAATTATCTCTGAGACGACGGCCACCCCATTCAATCTATGACCTGTAGTCGACACAGACCCGTGCAACGTCCTCAAGATGTTACTGGACTTGATGCCTCCTGGTGGCGTATTGAATGGAAGTCATAATAGAGAGTCAGATTGAGTCGCACCAATGGCAACAGCTTTTACAGGTGTACCGTCCAGAGCTGCGAGGAGTTGCCCCACTGCCCGCACACCGAGGACAGGACTTGTAAGTTGCTTGGTATTGGTCGCCCAGACTGCGCCGATGCCAACATAATCAGCTCCGTCTTCTACAGCTTTCTTGATATGATCTATGTTGCAACAAGATACGCCAATCGCTTTTCCTGGCGGGAGAAGCCTTCGAGCCACATCCACAGGCATGTCTGTTTGTCCGAGATGCACACCATCTGCGTCAACGGCAAGGGCGATATCGATGCGGTCGTTAATGATGAGGGGTACATCATATTCTTTACACAAGCTTTGGCTCTCGCGGGCAATCTGCAGAAACTACGTTACGGGGTATAATGTAAATCAGCCAAAGGGATGTACAAAGCGGTGTAGATGTACTTCAGCTGTATCTGCGTTCTTCTCCCGAACTTGTACAACGGTAACTCCACCCTCCAAGGCCTGTTTGAAAAAGTCAACTGGGTCCACCAGAAGATCGGGAGGGATGAGATGCCACTTCTCTGAGGAAATCGCGATACGCCTGTTCGGAAAAAGCCATAAGCGAGTCAAGTGCTTTCAGCGTCAGATATGTACCTTTCCTTCAGGGAGTAGCTCATGTCCAGTGACTAAGTAGACGGAGTAGTCGATTGATTTCATTGAGAACTATTGGCACTGAGGTCAACAACTTGGTGAGTGCTGCTCGTCGCTAGCAGAAACCGGGATTGCCCGCCTGCACAGTAATGGACTGTCACTTGCGCCACCCACCAATACTTGCGCCAACCTTAGATTACTACACCACTTCACATGAAGGTGACTCAGTAATGTGTGTAGCACAACGATTCAGTGATATAGAGCATATATTGCACCCCAAGAAAAATAAAAGTTGTCTTGTGAGATATTTCACAGTGGGTGAAATTAACTGCAAAATGTGTGGTTTCTGAGTGTATTGTTGCTGGTGTCAAGATTATGGGCTATAGTGGAGTGGAGCATGATGGCTATGTGAGATGAACTATGTGCAGGACAAGTGGAAGTCCAAGTAATCTATGTTGAATTGTTGGTAGGCTACAAGCGTATAGAGCGGAAGTAGACTACGTAAGCGACCTTATATAAGTCGCTGACTTGGAAATATTCAGTGCAATGAGGTATGAGAATGAATATGCAGAATTGAACTGGCTAGCAGACTGGCGAGCAATCTGAGGATAGGAGGAGCCTTATTTTATTCTCAGCTACTCAGTTTATATACGAGTAGTAGCTATTTGTTTTTCTGAGTAAGTCAAGACTCTTGGCTGATTGGCTTGCTATCATGTGCTTTATCTTATCTAGCTGTAGTCTCAACACTCCCCCTCAAGCCAAGCACAGGCTGAGCACAGGCTGAGTTTGGCAATGTGCTGAGTATATTTCAGCTTGGCTAGAGCCTTAGTAAGTATGTCTGCTGTCATTTGTGTAGTTGGACAATATTATACTTCAATAGACCAAGTTTTTATTTTTTTATGTATAAATTTATCTTGAACTTCAAAATATTTAGATTGGGCATAATATTGATTATCTTTAGTGATCACAATTGCTGACATATTATCACCAAGAATGATAGTAGGATTGCATTGTGGAAAGCCTAACTCATAGAATAGATTTTTGAGCCAGATGACTTCTTTAGTGGCATTTGCCATCATAATATATTTAGCCTTGGTAGTTGATAGTGTGACTGTGTTCTGTTTCTTGGAGTTTGTTGAGACTATGGCTAGATAAGATAAAGCACATAATAGCAAGCCAATCAGCCAAGAGTCTTGACTTACTTAGAAAAACAAATAGCTACTACTCATATATAAACTAAGTAGCTGAGAATAAAATATGGCTCCTTCTATCCTCAGATTTCTCACCAGTCTATTAGCCAGCTTAATTCTGTGCATTCATTCTCATATCTCATTGCATTAAATATTTCCAAGTCAGCAACTTATATAAGATTACTTATATAGTCTACTTCTACTCTATACATCAAGTCTGGGTTCTCTGGATCAAGTCTGAAGTTTCCAAATGAGGGTAGGGTTGGAGGCAATGCAAGGGAGCATGGAGGGGCCAGAGGTGTGATAGATGTTTGAAGGTATAGTAGAGAGGTGAGGCTTTGATGTAGGACTTATATATTACATTCTTGCCAAGTTCCTAGTCTTATTTTACAAGCAAAGAGTAGAGGGTGGAGATAGAGACAAGGTTGAGCATCAGACTTGAAATGGAGTGACTTATTTAATATTCAAACTGAACTACTTGTTGAATATGCACCTAAGTGTTATGGCCACAAGGGTGTAACTGCAAAAGGTTATGAATCACCCACAATGGATCTTGCCAGTGGTTGGTGCAAGATGAGATCTGGAGCATGGACAGTGTAGATATGAAGGTCTTAGGACTTGATGCCATGCCTGATCTGCATGTAGCTGGATATAAGATGGTGGGTAAAGCACAGTCCAGCTATGGTTTGTTATAAATAGGGGGTATCATGTGGTGACAGGGCACAGGGTTGCTGGTTACTTATAGTGTAGCCTAGGTCACATGATGTATATATGCTAAGGTATATAAGGCTTGGGATAGCTGAGGGCAACCTTAGTCTGTTCTCCTATGGGTTTCCTCCATAATAGAGCGAGCCCTAGCTTAGGGTCTTCCCCTGGGTTAGTGGATATAGGTTGTGCCTCTCTGGATCCAATGTCCTGTCCAGACACCAACACAGCTCCTATACATGTCTTCCCTAGGCCATTGTCTTGGGTTGTTCTAGGGGTTGTATCACTAAGTGTAGCACTTTATTCTACTTACTTTACTCTACTGTATATAGTATTATTATACTTGTCAGTAGATATAAGTTCAAGCTCAGTCATCTGAGTTCTAATAACTCTTTAATCTTAACCACCATCTATGAACATCTCTTGACTACTACTTAGTGAGTCTGTTATAAATCCTTTGAGATATAACAGCCCATCTGTTTCAATAGATTATGAGCCCTGGATAGTGCACTCCAATGTTCACCTCACAGTTGAACTTGGATGTTGCCTAAACCAGACAACTCCCTAAGGTTATTGAGACCATTCCAGATATGATGGAACTTTATTCCTATAGAATGCAGTAAAATGCTGTTCATAGTGAATGACCTACCAAGGGTTACTAAACCTATATTCACATGATCTATTGCTAACTTGTATTATTTCAGATCTATCAAACATGTCTTCTGCTACCAAGACTTCCCTCTCCTCCTCTGGCATCAACACCTTTACCAGTATCAACTGGATGGTCTGGTGGCCCAAGATGGAGGCTTATATCAAAGTCACTAGTTGCTTATGGGTGACAGTGATCCCATGCCCAGAGATCCCTGAAGCCATAGAGGAGACCACTATGGCTGATATCAAGGCTGCCACAGATTCTTGGATGCAGTGAACTAAAGCCAATGACACCATTGTCAGTACAATAAAGCTAACACTCTCTAATGCTATCAGATTGAAGTTTGCTTTCTTTGATAAGACTGGACCCCTCATTGTCACTTTGGAGAATGAGTATAAAAAGTCCTTCATTACAGGAGCCTACTCCCTGTTTAGAGAGCTGCAGGAGATGAAAATTCCAGGAGACAAGCACCCTGAACCTGCACTTGCCAAG
>JBBPUK010000194.1:0-20986 GCA_038094635.1 Tylopilus cervinicoccineus
ATTGCAGTCTTTTCTTCGAGCATCATCGTGACGATGGTGTCAGTCCTTCGTGCAGCGAGTCAGATTATGAACCTCAGGTCCCTCGTCGGGGTGGCCACGGACTTTGAGGTATGACTTTAAAGTTGGAGAGTTCACCGAGTCCTGGTCTCACGCCACGGACGCTCAGGCAGCTTGTTCCACTATCACCTGTAACCTGCTGGTAATTGCGACTCTCGTCTACCGTTTCTCTCGGAGAGTAACGAATTCAGATGACTCTGAATCGGACTCCGGGGACGACTCTACAACAACAGCCAGATCCGGGGTCACGGCTCCGGCACTAACCACAATTGAGTTCAGTGCTTTATACTACCCGGAAGCAAGCAGCCAGCAGGGCACTTGCACCTCTGAATTACGTTCGGAGCTCCCCAGTGTGTCCCAATGACATTCTCTCGTCCTTTTTTTTTTTTCCAAGACCATACTTACAGTAGAGTCGACCTAGATGTACTATGTAATTCATAAAAATAATGAAGTAACACCAATTCAAGCCACTCATTATACCCTACTGTCCGAGTCTGCGCTCTCGAGACATTTTTCAACAGTCTCCAAGAGCGCGGGGTTCTCGAGCGCGGCTGCAACCCGCTCCTTGTCATTAAGCTGCTTGTTTACTAGAGAGGGTAAGCCTCAAACAGATAACTCCATTGCCTGTGGGAAAAGCGAACCTGAGAGCTCGCTCTGATGGGAACCAGGCTTTACCCGGATGTCGACCTTGAATCTCGGTGGGAGACTTCGCAGCAGTCTCACCCGGATACACAACCCTGATGGAGGGCGACGCCAAGCTTGCATCAGTCGTGAGAGGGAACGCAGTGAACTGTACCGATAAGCGTTGACATTCCGCAGTGTGGAACCGTGGGCGTGAACTCGACGACGACATGGTTTCCTCCGACCCCGATCTGTTCGACTGATACCACCCCGAGCTCTTCCAAGCTGTTCGGATGTTCGGGGTCGGAAATAGACCGTATGAGGTCTTGAAAAGATGGTCAAGCGAGTATCTCTCTGCGCACAGCTCGAGCAAGATTACCAAATATCTCCTCCTGGTCAATCGGCTCGACGTCGGTGCCGTTGCTCCTGTCCTCGTCATCATCGACCCAGAGAGATTGGCCTGTTTCAAATCGCGACTTCCTGGCGGACTTTCGTGCATATATCGTCGGGTTTGCGTTGAATATTCGGGTGGCCATGGTCAACGTCGATGGCCATCTCGGATGGCGAGATCCCTCAGGTGTCACGCTGGTGCATTGTCACAGAATCACGTGTTTTATGTGCGCTTGTCACGCGACAAGTCTGCCATACGCGTCAAATGACAGGCGCGGCCTGAGTTCTCCTTTTCGGAATTTTGTGTCCAGAGCCCCCATCGTCCCTGTGGGTGTGTGTGGAAACAAACAAAAAAAAAAAAAAAAAGCCCAGACATGCCGCCCAAGGTTTGTCCCACACTGCTCGTCGTGTTTCAAGTTTGCACTCATTCCCCGCGCAGCGCAAACGTGCAGAGGCTGATACGGCCGCGGCGGCTCCGACGACGCGCACGACCAAGAAACCATCCAGAACGAGTAGGATCCGAGTCTTTCAGGGTCATGCGGACTAACGGTCTGTGCAGCCCGGGGAAAGAAAGGTGTGGCCGACGGTAATGACATGGCGGGCGCATCGTGCGTGATTTTTGCTTGCATCTATATGATGGCGTCGCGAACTAATTTTGCGACGTTCGACTCAGTAACTCCGTGGAGGTCAGAGTCTTCTTGCCCCGCTTACGGAGCCCCCTGTTGTTTACAGCGAGTGCACATAGCCACCACTCAAGAAAACGAGAGCCAGAGGGAAGACGAGCAGCCCAGTCCGAGCAGCGTCGCGGTAAGTCGTCTTTCAAAAGGTTGTGTGCAGTTCATGCCAAGTTAACTGTGGAGCGTAGAATTGATGACGTAAGCACACTAGACCGGTTAACTAAAATACCTCCATGGTCAACTTGCACCGTGACAGGAACTCCTCAAGTCCACCACGAGCCAACACCAGAGCGAGTAAGTCAGCCTTTGGTCCATCTAAACCCTCGCTGCCACTCCTCCGTCGCCTTTACATCCACCACGTCGATCGGGGTGATCAGGTCCCACTATCGCCTGCTTACCTCCCCGCATGCGCCTCTCGTCCTTGTTGTGCTGTGTTTCTAATAACCTCGAACTTAGTGATGAGCTGGCTATACCGAAACGACCCTCCGTGGGTTTTGTCGCATCCATCAGTCCGCTACTACGTTGACCCCTTATAATAGTCCATCATATCGACCAGGGCAGAGTATACGCGACAACGAGCACAAGCACTCTTCAGGAGTTTCGCAGACGACGATAACCCTGATGTCATAGGGCCAGAAGGTGTGGAAAGACTATGCACACAGGCTGGTATACCACTGGAAGGTGCCCAGCCCCTCATCTTAGCGTGGCAGTTCAAGGCCCAGGAGATGGCCAAACTCAGTCGTTCTGAGTGGCTGCAGGGAACTGAGGCTCTCAGGTACGCCCCTAAACTACTCCACTTTGACACAGCTAGCTGACTCGCGCATAAGCATTTCATCATTGTCGGCATTGGCAGTGGCATTGAAGGAGCTGGATGAACTGGTCGTTCATGATAGCGAGCCGATAACACCAGTTTCTTCCTTACCTTCCATGAAGAAGCGGGATGCAATCAGCCCTTGGGAACCCTACGACAGAACACGCTATTCACACTATGCGTCGAATCGCGATGCTGCCTTCACAGAACTATATCAGTTTTGTTTCACGCTTTCCAAACCTCCGTCAGTATTCGACATCTTCCTGTTGCATGGGCTGACCTTTGGTCCCAGACAAAGCAGGAATCTAGACATAGAGGTGACCAGCCTTAGACCTGCCATGTTCGCTCATCCTCACGCTTGAATAGACAGCTATGGCGCTATGGTCTGTGTTATTGGCTCCGCGATATCCGATTATCGCCGACTTGTCCAGATTCTTGGATGTGAGTGTAGCCCATCTCTGCTTCAACTCGCTGTGCCGACCCTCAGAAGCAGAGCGGGTCTTATAAAAGCGCCAACAAAGATATTTGGAATATGGTGAGTATCTTTGGATGATACAATTTGAGGAGCTGATGCTCATCGGTGTTTCTAGGTGCATGAGTTCTGCCAGACAATCAAAGGGGATCTCAGCAACTATGAGGTCGACGGGGTACGCCCTTTCCTTGTGCACTCTCGATTTCTGTCAATGTCTTTTCCAGGCTTGGCCCACCATGCTAGATGAGTTCGTTGCATGGAAGAGAGGACAGCGCGCCCGAGAGAGATGCGCCACGATGATCTAGGACATGCTCTATACATTATCTCCCGGATAATTTTTCGCACGTAGTGACACTGGCATTTGCATTCATGTACCATTCGAAAACACCACTTGCATCTATTCATCGGGGGTATCTGGCAGATGGTGACTCTTGTTTCTTTGTCGTGGTGTGTCTGCGGGTCCCGTCGGGGCGAGAGGGTCGTGTGTTGGGGCAAAATGTAACAGAGGAAGTTGGCGAACCAGAGCAGCTTGGTCTGCTCGGCGCTTCCTGCCGAGATCGAAGCGCGATGCCCGCTTGTCGGGATGCACCAAGGCCGAGTCGGATTCGCGGACGGGTGTGAAGGCGGCCGCACGAGGGAGGAGCGGAAGACCCAAGGACGCGCGGACTGCCGCCCATCTGCCGCGTACGCGAGGAGTGGGTGAGTCTGGATTCGAACTGAGTTGGACACGCTCGCGAGCCGACCAGTCTGGATGGGATGAAGACGGGGACGAGGACAGAGGAGAGGACGCGATCCGCCGGACGAGTCCAGCTGCAAGACAGACGAGAACGAGGAATGCGACGAGTCTAACGTGTTTGGTGTTGGCCGGCCATGACATGGTTGCTGCTCAAGCTTGCACCATTCCTATTCCTTTCTCATTTGTCTGCTCCCACACTACCGACTGCCAAAGACTGCCACCACCACCACCACCACCACCACCACCACCACCACACCAGGCTCATTCAGAAGTCATCCATCTCGACTGGCCGCGCTCCCTGCACCTTCTCCATGGCCTCTCTCAGCTCTGTTTCAGCAAAGACAGCTGCCTCCTTCGCAACCACAAGCTTCTTCTCAAGCTCGTCCGCGGTCATTGGCCACAGCCTGCCATCCTTCTCAACTGTGCCAATACCGTCGAACCGCTTCAACGTGTTTCCGACACGGGGCATAAACGCGTGACGATCCCAGCCGCTGTCGTTGAATGCGAGGACTGCTCGAACGGCAGCTGTATTGATGTCGCGGTGAAGTTCCTCGAGTTTTGATAGCTGGACTTCCATCCAGCGAGCACGACGTTCAAGGGCGAGTGTTAGCGCAGCGACTTCGTCTTCCTTTCCCGCCGCATCGTCACCTGTGTCGTCCAAGAAGTCATCACCTTTGAGCATGTCCCGGAGCACACCATCAAAGGATGAGCTGTCGTCCCATGTCGTACGGGGAAGAAGTCGTAATAAATCAGAAATCGTCTGAGTTAATGTCTCAAGGAGCTGTTGGAAGGATGATACTGCATTGTCGATGGAACCGGAAGGCATGTTCGTGGCAAACGACCCGCCACCGACCGAAAGAGCCGATAAAGCGTGGACCAAAGGGCCATATTCCAAGGGCATCTTTGCGGCAGGATTGATCTTCTGCGTGTCAAAGAACGGGTGGTTAGGGAGGTCCATAGACGGGTATCTGACGTCGAGTTCGTCCAAAGCATCCGCCAGCGACGTTCGTTCAATGGGATCAATGGACTCTGCTCGAGACATGCTGGGACTCGGTGACACAGCCTCACTGCTCTTGCTGGCGGGTGCTGCAGGTGTCTCTGAAGCGGCAACGGATGGCGCAGCCGACAGCTCGTCGGTGGCGACTTCAATGTCCTTCGGGATCCTGATGGGACGAGCGACTGGTTTGTTCTTTTTGGGTAGCTTGGAACGAATGGGAGCCTGGACGACTGGCTCGCGTACTTTGGGAGCAGGCGTTTGCTTGTCGATGCTATCCTTTTCAGGGGTGATAGAAGCCTTGGAACTCCCACCCGCTTTCCCCTGCCCTTTCGTCCTTTCCTTCGCCCTTTCGTCCTTCTCGACTTCACAGCTTTCTTGCTGTGATTTTGCGACCTTCGCCCTCTCCATTTGCTCAGCCTTCTCCCGGGCAGCCCTCTCTTTGTCGGATTTTTCTTGCTCGGCCTTTTCCCTCTTGGTCCTCTCGGCCATTTCCTTAGCCTCTATTAGTGCAGCTAACCTTTCCTGCTCCGCGGCCTTCTCCTGGGCAAGACGTGTCTTCTCGGCGGCGCGAGCAGCAGCCTTTTCCTGTGCCACTTTCTGTCGCTCAAGTGCGCGTTCAGCAGCGGCAGCTTTCTTAGCAGCTTTGCGCTCGACCCTGGCTTGGTGCTTACTAAAGTCTTCTTGTTTTGGTACCTCGGCGGTGGGAATTTGCACCTCAGAGAGGGTCGCGACGGTGGAGTTATCGGTTACCGTACTGAGGGCCGGGAATTCCGCCGAGTCTAGGGAGGGCAACGGGGAGGGCGGAATAGAAGCTGGAGCTGGGAACGCGTGAAGAAAGCAAATGTAGCAAAGAAAGATTCGTCAGTAACATCGCACTAAGAACGAAAGGGGAGGGATCAGGGATGGCGAGCATGGAGCAGATGGGTCGTATGGGTAACAATAGGTTGGGTATAAAGCTTGGAAAGGATATGAATGATCGGCGTCATCATCATGAATAAATACTGATGCGTCTCCTGCAGCTTTCACGAATTCATGGCGGCACGACGGAGCGGACGATGACGAGGAAAGAGGGAAGAGGAGCAAGAGTGACGCATCCATTCAACAATCATGGCCGTTGATAATATTTCCGCACTGAAAGCACGGCACTCGGTACTCGGACCTGGGACTCCCTCCCCTAGACAAAGGGAGGACACTCACCATTGATAGAGGGCGGCTGGGCTTTGGATGTTAAGAGATCCACCTGCGGTTCAGAAGCATTGTGACTCGCGGTGTGGTTGACAGGAAGACCCTGAGGGTAACCCAGTCCAGGAGGGGGCCCAACGGCCGTATTTGGTGGTGCATGGTTGATACCTACAGTAGAGGGGGCCGAGGAATAGGTCGTACTGGAATTCGTGTGGACCGCGGAGGAAAGGACGGGTGACGCAAATCGAGCAGACATAATCGCTGGATCATTGAATGGCTGGTTCTGTCCATACGGATAATGTTGGTGGTG
This sequence comes from Tylopilus cervinicoccineus, assembly GCA_038094635.1. Taxonomy (NCBI): domain Eukaryota; kingdom Fungi; phylum Basidiomycota; class Agaricomycetes; order Boletales; family Boletaceae; genus Tylopilus; species Tylopilus cervinicoccineus. Next base: position 6,254 of record JBBPUK010000194.1, read on the forward strand.
GTCTATACCTTACAAGGAAAAGATTGGGAAAAATAGTCAAACGAGTAAATGGAACACAGTTAAGTTCGAGGACAGTACGAAAGAAGAAATCGTCAATGTTTGCAGTGACACCTCATACAAAGAGAAGTTTCCTACCAGGAGGACCATTAAGCACTGTGCCGACTCGCTCGCGACTGGACTGGATGAACTCGCGAAGCTGTTCCTCGCTGACAATGTTATGGTCAAAGGGCTGGAATCGAGCATGCGGGGGTGGCTGCGGCTGCGGCTGCGAATAGAGTTGGGTGGGGATGGCATGCTGCACCAACGACGAAGCGGTATACCCAGGGTCAATACGCGAGGATAAATTCCAGTGAGGTTGAGCCGACGATGTAGTCTCACTAGAGAAGAAAGAGTGGTGGCTATCACTCGCGCTAAGCGGAGATGTGGGGTTGACAGGAGATGACGCAGGAGGGGATCCCTGGTGACCTCGCGCAAATCCAAATCTTGATACCTTTCTTTCCTCATCAGCGAATGGAGACTTCCTGGAAGACGAAACTCCTTGAGAGGACATGATTGGATCCTCACTGACCTCCCCAAACGGATTAAAGGAGCCGACATAGTTAGATCCACCCGCTGACTGACACTCGACTGGTGTTCCACGTAAGGAGAGGGGATCATACACAGATCGGTTGGAATTGTGTGCGTATATAAGCCCAGGCGGTGCCATGAACGCTTGTGGGTTATGAGTTTGGGTTGGTGGCTGTGCCGGGCGCAGGGCGGGGAACATATCCATGAACCCACCTGACATAGGTGTGTTGGCTTCAGCCTCGAGGTCGGGGAGTGCAAGATCCGCGTCGAAGTCCTCTCCAGCGAGTTTGGGATCCAAGTTGAAACTAAATCCACCAAATTCATCGTCTCCTCCTGACACCATCCTGAGCGTGCGATCGAGATCGGGAAAGATGTTGACACTTGAAGCAGAAATCGCGTTCTCGCGTCGAGACTTCACATCATCTAGGAGAGCCTGGGCGGCGGTGGATATCTGGTAAGTAGATTGCAAGGGTTGGGTCCCTGACGGGGTGAAAGAGTCCATCTTGCGAGAGGGTTGAGGTAGGCCAGGGGGTCCAGTGAGTCCAGGAGGCACATCTGGTATACCCTGGGGAGCGGGTGGAGCAAACGAATCGGATTCAGTTGATCGTGGACGAACTGGGGAAACATCCTGGCTGCCCGAACCAGCGTCGGAATCCATGGCCAAAGAGGGAGCTGGGGACACAGACGGTTGCGGGACACTTGACTCCTTGGTGCGTAGTGACTTGACTTCCAGCGGGGTGGCAGGTCGTTGAGGCAAGGTAGTAGTAGCTGGCGTCGGAGGGCGCGAGGAAGATGTGACGGACGGTGTCTTCGTGCTCCCTACAGTAGATCCACCTCTCCGATCATGATGCGAGCGACTCGACAGTTTTGTATCAATAGCAGTGCCGACATTGCGGGACTGACGCTGACCACCCCGTCTATTTGATCGTTGAATGACGGAAATAGGAGACTGCATAGGAATAGTAGTTAATGGAATTTGTGTTGTCCTACAACCCCATGCCGCAGCACGCGGCAAAGTTCCTGCAAACTATATCAGATCATGCGTGTGGTTGATTAAATCACCTTACCGTCGGCATCCTTGGCAGCGCGCGAGATGCTCTCCGTATCCTTGATTGTATGCTTACTAAAAAGATGGATAAACGACACATGACCAAGTCAACCAATAAAACGCACAGGGTAGTAAGGTCCTCCTTCGTGAAGCAATCTTTCTCATCCCCCCATTCATGCAGGTTCATGCAAGTGTGATCTGTGCAATTGACTCCGCGGAGAAACGCCATGCAGTATTTTGTTGTTCCATAGCTCGCTCGCATGACCTCACAACCTCCCCCTGGAGAAGGGGCACCATCAACTGTGGATATACATCGAGCTGCATCCTCGCGGCGGTGGTAGGTGATATAGAGGCCGAGAACCGGAGTACCACCGCCTGAGGAGGTACGCTTGACCAGTAAAATCTTGGATATCTTGCCGTACTGACCAAAGTAGTCGTTCGAGCGCAACGTGGGGATAAGCTGGGTGACGATTTTGATGAGGCGTGACGTAGCTAAATTAATGATCCACTTACCTCTTCTTTGGCAAATCTAGGGCCAATCCCGACTACATAGACAACGCTGCGTTGAACCACGCGCACGTTAGCAAGGTGGCGACGCCCTAATGCCTCGAGTTCTTTACGTTCGCGTTCGCGTTGCTTCTTCTGCTGTGTAAGGCGCTTGTGACTGATGTGTACACAACGACAAGTGAATGGAGGGGATAGGATTGAGGCGAGGGAAACGCACTCCTCCTTTGCGATAGCCTTGAATTGGACGGCTTCGTCAGTGTACTCCCTTCGACAAGCGGGGCAGCGACCGTTAAGGTTCTGCTTAATGTGATGCCAGCAGAAGCGGCAGACCTGGTGAAGGGGTCACGACGTGGGTTTCATGAAGGTTGCGAAATGATTTATGCCTGGTAACCGCAAACACATGGCTTAAAATTGAGATCTGAAATATCCATCTCCTCGAGACAAAGGGGACATTCGGCATCATCCTACGATGATTGGGGAGGCTGAGATGATTACCTGCGGTACGAAAGAGGGTATGCGGATGACTTACTGCGTCATCGTCACTCCAGTACGCGTCTTGTACACCTGCCAAGACATGGGACTTTGACTGATGTGCTGAGAAGCCAGCGTGTACGACAGGTGCTGGAAGGGATGGGTGGCCAAGTAGTCTGGTCGAGGACATTGTTTGGTGTTGTGCGTGAGTGGTGTTGCGGATGCGACGGACGGTGAGGACAACGGGAGGGTGTTGACAAGAGTGAAAGCTACAAACGCGAGGACATCTCCCCTTTCACACGCCCTCCCCATATTTGCTCATATTTGTCCTTGGTGGCACATGGATTCAATTTATTTTAATTTTTTTCTTCTGTGAGAACGCCATGCTTGCTCGTCTACTCGTCCGCTGGCCCCGTGTTGCGCTCCATGCACACGCTCGGGCATTCTGCGCGACGTCGCTGGCGCACGCGCACAGCGCCGCTGCCGTCTTGAAGCCCATTGGCGCATCGCCAGCGCCCGCGTATGAGCAGCCAGTCGAGCAAAGCACCAACCGGGCACATTTTTCGACGACAAGGTTTGCCGACGCATCCATCTCAAACAGATCCAAGATGGCCATTCCGCACGAGTACGTACGCTCCATCCGTTGTCGTTAGACTGGTAACTGCTGTACTAACAGTCTCCTAGGTACATGAGTGACGTTCAAGGTAAGCCTCCCTTTCGCACAGTGAACAGTGCTCACCTGCGTGTGTAGAGGCAACACTAGAGGTATTTAGTTTCAATGCACCCCGGCTATAGTTTACTATTTCGCATTAGCTGGGACTCTCCGGCGCAGATCTCCTTGTCCAGGCAAAGACTGGAACAGGTACGTGTCACGTCAATCCATTCCACCCCAGATCCAAATGATAGTCGTAGGCAAAACAATGGCCTTTCTGTTACCTGCCATCGAGCAACTCGCCAAAAAATCTGTTCCTCACCGAGGAGCCGTCTCTATCCTTGTGTTATCTCCAACGCGGGAGCTAGCCATGCAGGTCTGTTCTATATTCCGCGTCCAACTTCAAACACTTACCTGCGTGCCTTACAGATCCAAAAGGAAGCGAATACCCTCGTGAAACACCACCCTTTCCGTGTGCAAGCGCTCATCGGTGGTACCAGGTACCCTATTGCACTTATGCAGTATCAATTCCACTTACCAGAATCTTTTCTAAAGTATCGGCATGCAGAAACAAAGGCTGACTACGCACCGATGCGATATCCTTGTCGCGACACCTGGTCGACTCCTCGACCTTTTGGGGTCGACCAACCTAGCAGAAAAGTTACACTCCATTCAGACCGTCGTGCTGGACGAAGCTGATCGCTTATTGGACGTCGGATTCAAGGACACCCTAAACTCTATATTTAAGTACCTCCCAGACCGCGACCAAAATCCTAGACAGTGCATGCTTTATTCAGCGACCCTGAGTCGGGACGTGAAGGAGGTCAGGCACTCTCGTATCTATAGACTAAGACTAATTTCCTTCGTCTGCGGGTGCAGATTGCTGCTCTCTACTTGACCCCTGATCACAAGTTCGTATCCACCCTGGCGGAAGATGAGGTTAATACCCATGAACACGGTAATGCATTGCGCTGTAATCTGGGAAGTTTATTTACTATTTCTTTACCTATAGTCCCTCAAACATGTATAACTGTACCGATCACCGATATCATGAAAGCTACTCTCGCTGCCCTGCAGGACGACACTGCCGAACACGGAAATAATTCAAAATCGATGGTCTTTTGCACGACTGCTTGGGGCACATCTGCTACTGCTAAGCTTCTTGAGGATGCGGGTTATGGAACACTACCCCCTGTTTATGAGATACATAGCAGGATGACCCAAAATAGGCGGCTAGCTGTGGCTCAAGACTTCAAGCGGGCAAAACGCGGAGTCTTGGTGACATCTGATGTGACAGCGCGAGGCATGGACTTCCCCGGGTTGGTTGCCTTTCAACATGTGATTATCCCCAGTTGAATGACTTCACTACAGGGTGACGCTTGTCGTGCAAGTTGGCCTTCCCTCCTCTAGCGAGCAGTATATCCACCGTCTTGGTCGTACAGCTCGTGCTGGTCGATCCGGGAAAGGCGTGATCATCCTTACACCTCACGAATCCGGATTCCTCAGAACGCCTGACATGAAAGCACTCCCAATCCAGCCCCACCCGGAACTCAAACTACCTTCATTGCCTCGCCCCGAACTCGACAGAACTCTACAAATTCAGGCGTACAGTGCATGGCTTGGTTTCAATGCACAGTACATCAGGCAGATGTTCCGGTCGAGGCAGCAATTCGTCAACGAAGCAAACAAGTATGCTCGAGATGTGCTTGGATGGGCGGATGAGCTCGGAACACCGCCACTCAGCCCAAAGACCGCACACAACCTCGGTATACATGGCCTGGATGGGGTGAACACGGGCAACAATGAGCTTGGGTGGGACGGGCATCAGTCCCAAAGTCCGTCACGCAGACCATTGTGGCGACAGGACAGCCAATCCGATCATGCAATTGGACAAGCACGACCACGTTTAGACTCACAGAGATCATCGTGGCGAGGGGGAGATGATGGGTTTAGACAGCGCCGACGCTCGCCTCGCCTTGATATCGATGAGCGACCGTCCTACAGACGATCTGATTTTGGATTCAGTCGCCCACAGCGTTGGAATGGCGACCGAGTTCGGGAAAAGCAAGGTTGGGACGGCGAATTATAAGTATATTAGACCAGCAAAGTATTAGCATCATTTAGTACTTTCTATACTCGCACAACACCTCACCAGACGAAAACGATGGAAGGTGTTTCACAGCTCCCCCAAGGCCTGCATGCCCAGGCAGGCCAATCCAATGCAGATGAGCAAGCACGAAGAGAGGCGGAAGAAGCCATGCGTAGGGATATGATGGCTACTGTGCTGGACACCGCTGCGCGCGAGCGGCGTAAGTCCTTCTGATCCCGTCCACGAGCCAACCTGACGTCGCTCGATGGGCATGGTTCAACTCATCGCCGTCAACGATGTCGAACGGGTGCGGTGACGATGATGATGCATGCGCACGACGCCCGTTCCATACGACTGTAAAGTCTCTCGCATCGCGCTCGTGAGTCCCGAGCGATCACGACAGATCGAAGGCATCCTGGTCCGGATGGCCCAGTCCGGGCAGGTGCGGGGCAAGGTGAACGAACAGCAGCTCATCGAACTCTTGGAGCAGGTGAGCAGGGGCAGCTTGGCATGGATTCCACCCTCCTTTCATGGGTCTGCTCACACCGCGCGTGGTCTAGATGGAGGAAGCGCAAAACAAGACGAGCTCGAAAAAGACCACGATAAAGGTGTGTATTCGGTGCCACGAGTGCCCGTGTTGCCGCTGATGGAGGGGGATTCTCGTCCGTCAGTATCAACGGAGGCGGGACATCGACGAGGACGACTTTTGAGCCTCGCGGCGTACCCAACTTCTTCCTATCGCTCACACTGCACATACGCATGTCGTATTCATAAATTCACATTTTGCCGAGCGCAATCTTTCCGATGATGGGCCAAGTGTTCACCGATCGATTGTCCAACGGGTCTATCAGGTGTAGTATTCCTTGACAAACTTCCCCCACTTCTCGATGACAGGCCTGACAATCAAATCCCACTCCTTTCCCTTGTATCGGCCTCTCTCTGGACGCGGGAAAGCAAAAATTTCTCTGTGAACGACACCGCCTGGGTAGAGGGTATGTTAGTCATGAACCAACACACTAGACTACACTCACAATCGAGGCAAGTGGTCTCCTTTGCGATGGTCTTCTTGTGTGAGTCCATGCTGGCCACAGCCGCTGATGGATTGGAAGTTCTATCGGGCCACTCTGGATTCAGGTAGGGCGCATGCAAGGACAAGTCTGTCAGCTCGATGTGGACGAGTCGTTCGACGCGATGACAAAAAGGACCGGGACCGCCGGCTCTGATGTTGCCCTTGAGCAGGCTCCCGCTCGTCCCATCATCGTCTTCGACTGTTCCTGGCCACCACCCGCGCGGAATTTGTACCTTTGAACCGCATTGCTTGTCCCATTGATCGAGCCTCTTAACGAGGTTGACAGCACGGCCGACTTTGAGTTGTATCACGTCTGGTCGTTTGGGGTCTGTAGCATTCAACGTCACCAATGTGCACAGGTTCGTGGAGGCAGAAGAAAGGCGAAACGACGGTACCTCGTATCTCGAACGTATAAATATAGCCTGGAACGTCGGCGAGAGATGTTACTTTCTCCATTTCTACCCTGAGGGCTAGTTGGGTATCCACCTGCAGGTAATTGGGTATATAACCTGCGAAACGCAATCAGACGACCGTCTCCCGCGTTGACTTGCAAAGTTCGCATACGACTGAATTCAACAAATCTGTCTGCACTTCCGGCCTTTCGGACATAGAAACCCATTTGAGCGGTGATCATGAGCTCTTTATGTTGATGGCAGTACAAGACAGGTGTAGGGTCTAGATGAGAATGCGTTGCAGGAAGCTTGACCTGTCTGGAACACTGTTTGCCGGCCTTGGTCATCCCACTGCATTGCACTGTGTTCTTTGCAGAAGAGGACGTTGCAGGAGAAAGGGGAACCGAGACAGCACGCGGTCTAGCTGGGGTCACGTTGAGAGGTGGCTGAGAGGGTCCGGTTGCAGCAGACTGAGGCCGCTTCGTCGTCACTTTAGGTGACACAATAGAATCAGAGTGTGGTCGCGGAGGAACAGTCACAAAAGGCGGGGCAAGAGTGGACTTCGTTGGGGTATCTGGTCTGAGGGACTTGAGGGCATACTGCATCGTCAAGGACTGCCCGCCAGCCGGAGGGACTGGTAACGGTATCGGCATAGATATCTTTGGAGTTGGCGCTGGAGCCAATTTCGCCCTTAGTGGCGCAGCTGTTGCAGTAGCATTCGGTGGTACAAGAGGTGGGCGACGTTGGCTGTCGAGTGCAGTATTCAACGCGAGCAGCTCAGGACTGAAACCACCGACAAGGATGCCCGGGTGGCCTGGCTGGCTCGTGGACGCAGGCAAATCTGGGAGCTTCTTCTCAACGGTTTTTTTGCCAGCAAGAGCCAGCGCATCGAAACTCTCGACGAGATCATACCGCCTTGGAGGTGCTGGGAGCGGCTTGCTCATGATGGCTCGAGACAGGCCACAGGAGAGGGGCCGCAAGCGAGGAAGCCTGCGGCCGGGAGCGAATGGCCGCGTGTAGATATTGATATTGGAGAGCTGACTCGAGGATGGTTGATGGGCATCGCCATAAGAGCGACATCCCTTTCTTGTCTCTGACCAACAACAGCGTGAGTACCGTTCTCGTCACTCTTTGCGGGACGAAACGCACTGGGCTCTGATATTTTTGATGCCATGCACTACGCTCTCATCGAGGGCGGCGGCGTAGAAAACCGTGGACTGATTTCTTTTCTGTTTGGTCTCGAAAGAGGGAGGGATTGTTGCTGACTGACCACATTGGCTAGGTTACGGGTGTTGACCTCCATGGCCGATCCACATATCGTCGCTGGTGTGCTGGATGAAATGAGCGCAAGCATGGCCTCCACCAGAGAGCTCATCCACTCTTTGAAAGAAAGGTAGACAGTCAGACACTAGCCCATGAATGGATCCTGATAAAAAAACTCGCAGACAGTCTTCCACAGATGACCTGGACACCCGGGACGGCATATCTCTACTGTCTCTCAAACACCAACTCATGCTGTTTTACCTTCAATCCCTCGTTCTCCTCGTCGCACGGCGTGCAGCAGGTGACACGCTGGAAGACCGTACCCCGGCATCCCTCCCATTCAGCGCGCCCGAACGTGGTGCACGCGGGGCGGGTGTCGGCGACCGCGTGGACTCGATGATCGAAGGTCGCGTGGTGCTTGAAAAGATCAAAGTCCTCGAAAGTAGGATCAGGTATCAGATCGAGAAGCTCGTCCGCATTGCAGAGGATGCGTCTAAAAACGTCGCCGAAGGTAAAAGCCTTGCTCGCTTTCACATGACACCCACTGATGGCACTCGTTCGCGCAAGACCCCCTCGCCTTCCGACCTGACCCTCAAAACCTGGTCGACAACGACCAAGCCTCGGACGCGGCGTCAGACGAGGAAGACCACGAGGGGGCAGACAAGCGCGATGGCATTTACAAGCCCCCCAAACTGGCGCCGATGCTCTACACTGAAAATGCCGACGACAAACGCTCCAAACGTCAGCCCGTCCCAAAGACCCTCTCCTCTCTCCTTCACCAAGATCCGTCGCGACCACACGTCGAATCTTCCTCTGGTCTTGGCGCAATGCCCTCGCTTGCGTCGGATCGTGCTCGTGAGGTCCAACGGATGGCCGAGTTCGAGGAGGAGAACTTTACGCGATTGATGATGAAAAAGAAGGACGCGCGGCGGCGGAGGCGAGACGAAGAAGACCTTGCGCTGGGTGGAACGGGTTCGAGTCGTGGACGGCGCCGTGGTCGCGGTTTGGAAGATGAATTTGAGGATGTGTTGCGTTCTGTAGGAAGGACCAAGGGAGGTGCCATAGGAGACGGGTATGAAGAACTTCGACAAGAGGGAAAGAGAGCGGATGCGTTGTCGCGGGCCAGGATGAGCGTGCGGGACGACGAGGGTGGGGAGGATGAGATTCGCCAGGTCAAACGGAGTCGGTTCCAGAAGGAGCGGCAGGCTCTCAATAGAAAGATGGCCAAGCTGAGGAAAAGGTAGACTAGACTAAGTCCCTGTTGCCCACTCTTGACCCGTGCCGACTTGCTGTATCCCCACCCACAATGAACACGGCCAGAATCACGCCCGTCATGAAGCAGAAACGCACCGCCGCCAGTGCCGTCGCCAACGCTGGGCCCAAGAGGCGCAAACTCCAGGTGGGGGCAACAGTGTCAGCACCTCCTAGTTCAAGACATGCAATGCATGTACTGCTGACCCTCTTCTAGCAAGTCAACGGCCGTCGCAACGACCACTAGCGCAGGCGATCCACCTCGAGATGTGAGCACCATCGTCGAAAGTCTCGAACGAGACACGATGGGCGCGTCATGGAGGACGGCGCTCGAGGCCGAGTTCACCAAGCCCTATTTTCGCAACGTGACGCTTCCAGGTCTTGCCCCACTCCCGAAAGCTGACGCGACGTGCGCAGCTCAAAGAGTTCTTGATTTCAGAGATCAAGTCGCATCAAGTATACCCGCCAGGCAAGTACATACTATATATCATCATGACGGTCCGGATCAGCGTATGAACCCGTGCTTTTGTGCAGCTGGAAACATTTATTCGTGGTCGCGATTGACGCCGCTCCACGCCGTCAAGGCTGTCGTGTTAGGACAGGCACGACCGCAGCAGTCCTTGCCTTTTGTCTCTCCCGCTTACCACTGATCGCACGCCAGGACCCATACCACGACGTCGGCCAAGCACACGGTGGGTCATCCGACGCGCAATCGGCGCGAACCACATTTACACATTTGATCCTGCCTCCCAGGGCTTTCCTTCTCCGTCTTGCCGCCGACGAAACTGCCCGGATCGCTCAAGAACATTTACAAGCAGCTTGCGAACGACATCCCTGCCTTTTCCCCTCCCAAAACAGGGTCAGTCATTTCTTGCCCTGCCCATCTCGTCCGTCGTCGTGCCGTCGGCATGCACCTCAACTATGCTTTTTTTTTTTTTTTTTTTTTGCACACGCAGAGACCTCACGCCCCTCGCCAGAGCTGGCGTCCTCTGGCTCAACACGTGTCTTACCGTTCGCGCCCACGAGGCCAACTCGCACGCCAAGAAGGGTTGGGAGTCCTTCACGGACGTCGTGCTCAATACCGTCTTGGACCATGCCAACGATGCCGGGCGTGGGCTGGTCTTTTTCGCGTGGGGACTCCCGGCGCAAAAGACGTGTCGGCGGCTCCAGATCGACGAGGTACGCCCCGTTATTCATATTCAGGGATTGGCACGGTGACTGACTCGTGCGAACGTGCGTGTGTCTCTGTCAGAAGAAACACTTGGTGTTGAGGTTCCCTCGTCACTTGCCCGAGCCTGGTCATGGGACTGACGACGCGCGTTGCCAGATCCGCACACCCGTCTCCCCTCTCTGCGTATCGCGGTTTCCTCGGGAATGGTCACTTCAAACGGGCGAACGAGTGGTTACGAGAAAACAACAGGGACGTGATCGATTGGACGGTGCTGGCTACCTCGACAACCTCATGATCCCAACTACTGTCATGAGCGAGCGATTTCTAAATGTGTTTAGGTGTCTGAACGCTGAGCGGACATTTCTGCCTATGTATAGCGGCTTTGCGAAAGCATTCCCGCTCTCATCGACGTGCCACCATGCACATGTAGCTTACAGACTATGATTGCGAAAAGGGAGCGAAAGACGAACCATCCATTTAACTTCCGATAGCCGTGTCATTTCCAGATTGATCGTTGGGTCTGTGTTCCAACAGCAAACATGTACTGAATAGCGAGAGCGACCTGCTGCTACAAAACAACAAAGGAAGACAAGAAAGACGTTAAAAAATACACACAAATGGTTCCTCGATGCACTGTAGATCGGATCATCCAATCCATGCCACAGCAGCGTCCCAGTGGGGAATTTACGTCGGCCCCGACACGTCCACTGGCCGTACAGATCCACAATCTTTTTTTTTCAGTGTTCAAGCCAGATCAATGGCCTCACCGCCTGTTCCATCCACCCATACCCCCAATACCAGTACCGGCACCAGCACCCGCGCCCGAGCCTTGTCCCGAACTCGAAGCACCAAACAGACTCAAATCCGACGGCGCAAAATACCCTGCTGCAGCTGTATTGAGTACACCCGCATCAAACCGCATCGGTTGAAACTGGCCCTGATGAGCAAAGTTTCTCGCTGCAGCCGCCGCGGCGAGCATGTTGAATTGGGATACGCTGGGTATAGGTGCATGACCTGGCCCAGGGGTGCTTTGTGTCTGCACCTGGGAGGAGGGCGTGGGCGGTGACGACCGCGAGGTCGACGGAGCGGGAGACGTCACCGTTGGCGTCGTCGGCGGTGGTTTCCAGCCCTGTCCATGCGTCGATCAGCGCAAAGACATCTGGCGTGACCGAGATTACGCACCTGTTGCTTCCCAGCACGGTACAGCTCTTCCAATTTTTCGTCAAAGACGCCCCGTTCCTCGAATTCGTGATATGCCTTGTACAGTCTCAGTGCCGAGCGTGCATCCTCGATCGAATCGTGTGTCTCCGTCTGGATGTTCTCTCCAAGGACGAACCAGGAGAGAAAACGGAGCGAGAGACGGCGCTGACGATTACGGAGAAAGTAAAGATCGACTGTATCGATCACTTGCTCGGGTGGTACGAAAATGTCTGTCATGTGGTCTAGGATAAACAAATCACACAGGCAAGCCAAGAACTGACTGATGATCCGGAAATCCTTGGAGAGTCCATGACCGATAAATATGCATCCTCGATCGACGAGTAATCGTAGCTTCTTGTAAACAAGCTTCAGTGGTGTCAACGTGTACCTTGACAAGTGCGGATCCAAGTCCCCAACTACGTGCCAAGGGCTTTGGTGAGTGAAGCATAGGGGGTTAATAGGAAAACATACATTTAATGCCTGAGAACTCCGTAAGGTAATCGACGATGACATCGCTCGTATGGATGTGGTCGTCAATGAACGGAATGCCTTCTTTTGGTTCGTCCCCTCTCAAGACAGAAACGCGGGCAAGACTGAGGCGCGCAGGGCGTATGACACGGGTCGTACCATCGGACCTGAACTCTGTTTCTTCCTGTGGAACAAAACCGACTAGTTGAGAAACTGAACGAGAAAGGTCTGAGGTGGCCCACCTGTTGCATTGACACGAATTCGGCGTCAATTGCGACCAACGTGCCTGGTTCGGGCAACTCTTCGAAGCGTAAACACTCGTGCCTGACCAAGTTCTTGTCTCGATTTCTATGACGTGTACTCAGTTAAAAGGCGGAGTGGACGACATCAAAACTCACACCGATATCGACGTGTCGCGACTCAATATCGAGGGATCCAGCTCGTCAGGAAGACTGCTGAAATCGAGGCGAGGGCGCACGTCTTCTCGCTCGAGGTACAGCACGGCAGGGACCTGGTTGTCCATGTGAGTGAAATAAGGCAGGTGAGGCGCACACGTACTTTCCAAGTACTCGGAAAACTCAATGCCTCATCTTCAGAGATGTTGCGGACTACAAAGTCGTTGAATAAGAACCAAGGGCCCTTGAGATGGGGTTGGTTCTCCGCTTCAGGTACTGAAAATGAAATTAGACGTAAAGGGAAGGGATGTGATCGACACGACTTGCCCTTTACGATCGCGACCAAGTGCGAATGTTTTGCTTTTGTCGTGATCTGACAAATGATAGCCTAGAGACGAGGAAACACGTCATGGACGATCAATGTGCGTATAACCGCATGTACGCACCCGAATTTCGTAAGTTGTGCTCTCAGCATCGTCGACGCCCTCTACCTCTCCTCTCACTTCCATGGTCGGACTCAGGAACCTCCCAGTCTTCGTGTCCATCCAATATCTGAGATTGTCGTTATTGTATACGCTCGCATTGACTGCTAATATGGGGGGAAGGTCCGCGCTCGGGATCGAGCGACGAGAAGAGAACGTAGAGAATTGTTTGCACGTTTGACAAGTGGCTTTGTGGGTCATTTGGCGGATCAGAGAGGCACGGAGAATATCAGCAAAGGTAGATTGCAGTGGTATTTCATTCGGGAGCGGCTAGATGTCGATGGTCCAGAGAGACCTGAGAGAGAAGAGAGAGACAGACCTTTCTCGGATAGATCATGTCAATAACATGAGTCATGTTCTCTTTTTCTCTGATGGCCTTGCAGCTCAGACAGACAATAATGTTCTTGGCATCGATTCCTAGTAATTGTGTCACGGGGGCTGCTGCGGGTGAAAAGGATGCATTCGTGTTAGGGTGGGTGTCAGCCTGAAAGGCAGTGGATGCGGTGTGCGACGGAGAATGCTGAAATATCACAGGGTTATGGGGGAAAGAATTGCCTTCGGAGCTGAGGTGATCGATGAGGAAACGATGGAACGACTGAATCATGTGAGCGTAGTCGACCTCGGTAGGTTCGCGACCGTAATCAATCAGTTCGAGTTGGTTTTGGGCTAGTTTCCAATGCACGTCTTGAAAAATTTCGAACAAGGTGACGAGGGATCTTACCTTGAGCCAAAAGACCGACGGTCTTGCAGAAATTGCTTGATTGACAGTTGGTCCCGTGTGCGTCTTCCAGCATGCGCACGACGAACCCGAGCTCGCATAGCAAACAGTGCTCCCTTGGGCAGTTTGTTGTGATGTGCGATTTGGCCAGCTTTCTAATAGGAAGCGTGTAATGCAACACTTGTAAAACGGGATTCGTGTACGAGTTCAGGATGTGAGTTTCGAGTCCACTATAAGCGGTTTTATTGTAGAACCTAAAAAGGGGGAGAGTCAGATCAAGGGAGGGGGGTCTGCAAGCAAAGTACCCGAAATCAAAGTCTTCGACTCCGAATTTGGAGTATTCGATCTCGACTTTGCGATATATACGGGGTACCTCATCGATGGTATCGTCAAGAGTGAGATGCTCGAGTTCGACCTGTGCCATGTATGAGTTGCGTCGCTAGAAAGCACGTCGGAGAGACTGACGTCGTCGTCTCGCTTTCCTTTTCCACTTCTGAATCTGCCCTGGTCCTTTGTGGTGGAAATGGGAGCGCGATTTCTGCGCCCTCTGAGCTCCTTTGGGAGGGCAGCATAAGCAATGTTGTCGTTGATCTTGATTGCAGACAAGACTTGGGGTGGTATTTTTGCCGGGGGTGGATAAAGAGGGCTGGTCGAAGAGAGGAACTGAGGGGTCCAGGAGGAAAGAAGGGGAGTTGTATAATATGGCATCCCGATCGAGTTGAGGGGGCTCGAGGGCGGTCAGCTGGAGTGATGGACGAAAAGATTGGCGACTTACGTAGAATCTGACCAGGTTATTTTGGGAAGTTGTTCCGGGACGTCTGCCCATTCGACTGGCTGGCCCTGAAAGCCATTGAAGAAGGGCTCTGATGAGTCGTCTGCTGCCGTGAGGAGATGGATCGTGCCGACGGCGTCGCCAAAGGCGAGGTAAGAGCCGTTTGATGAAACGGCGGTGGACGTGATGTAAGAGGTGGTTTCGAGCTTGAAGGTCGG
>JBBPUK010000195.1:9762-22988 GCA_038094635.1 Tylopilus cervinicoccineus
AAATCACCCCGTGATATCGAGGAATTGCATCTCGAAAGATCTACTGGCTGCCACCATTACCCTGGGTGTCTTCCTTGTCTTCACACCCTTCTATCATCACGAAGTACTCGTCCGATCAGTTCGTCGTAGCAGTAAGATACATCGAACCGTGTATCCCGCCTGGTTAGCGGTCGCGGAATGACCAGCTGCCTTGTGTATTGTCCTTTGCATGGGGACAATTGGACGATACCCCACGAAGCTTCAGGTTATTGCGCTCCTACTACGCTCATCTCGCCATTGCTATGAGGAGATGAAATCATTCCCGCGAGACTTTGCGATCCTATTATCGTACAGCAGATGGTCCATCAGATCATTGAGATTGCGCAGAAGCCACACGCCTCTGGGCCTTTCTCCTCTTTCGCTTTTCGCTCCCGTTTCTTCTCCTTCCAAAGTATGGATTGATGATCTCCCGTAACAGCTCTTTCAGTAATCCCCCCGTATATGCACTTTCTTTAGGGAACATCTTCCCCGGCCGCTTCGTGTATCTCTGGAGCTCCTCGAGAGTGGCGAACTTTCGCACCTTCTTTCCAGTGCGCGTGGCTTCGAGCATGTCAACGATGTTCACGTTTGCATCCCACACGACCTGTAGATACATGTGTCAGTCATCTGTCTCTGCCTAGCTGCTCACGAAAAAAAAAAAAAACTCAACTCGTTGACACTCTTTGATACTATCAGGGATGGGTGAGATGTCGATCACTGAGCACAAATTTTGCCAGGCATCAAGGTCGCTGGCCGTCCCGAAGGTAAAATTAAACTGCTCCACCAGGGCGTCATTGAACTCCACACGGGCGATCGTCACCTCTGTTGGGGTCCCCTCCTGTTCCAGGACCCTGTGGAGGCGTTGGAAGTTGTTGTGTGCAGTGCGGTTCCGCCTGTAGGTAAAGCCGATGTTTAAGTTGGCGAACCGCGCAAAGAAGTCATCGAGAGGCGTGCTCATGGTTGTCTGAAGGAAGTACTCAGGCCGTCGGTATTTTTGAGCACTAAGTGCTTCAGAACTCACCAGAGCGCCCTGCAGAACCTGGCTAGAGGACCTAAGGGAGGAGTCGGGATGGTCATCGAACAGCGAAGGGAAGATCTATTTATATTTGTTTCTTTTGTTCGGATTTGAGTCAACGAGAGCTGCCATGTGTCTGGACTTATCATTTCTGTGTGATTACGCCCACCAACAAGCTCAATTGTTCATTGATACATACCTATTCTGCTATTTGGCCTTGCTTTGTGTGGGTGTATTGTGGCCCAATTTCACAACATGAGGCAGACACGCGGCGTTCTCAGTCTGACTTGGGGGACTATCACCGCAATCAATGGACGTTGTTAGCAACCGTAACGGTTAGATTCTTCCACGCGGACCCATCGCGGCCCATTTAGGCCGATTGGCCGATCGGTGACTGAGCCTCTCCCACTGCTGAGTAACAATTTGGTGACTCCGAGAACACCGTCAGTTCCGCGCACTTGTCACTAAGCGAGAAATTGATAGGGGACAGAGATCGTCTTGGGTCTTGAGCTCGAGTTCGGCCTGCAGCGAAGTTGTGTGACCGCCACGGCAACCGACTGACTTTTACTACATGACGTGACCCGTTTCGGGTATTCCCGCGCGCAGACTAATAAGCCAACTTGGTATTTCGTTGTTGTACTCCGTCCGAAATGTACAAATCAGCAGGTAGTAAGTAGATGGTCACCGTGATCAGCGTCACGGATGTTACTCGTCATCCCACCCTTGTCCATTCATTGCTCCGCTCCATAGCTCCGTTGACTAGCATGCATTGCCTCTCAGTGTGCATGTAAGTGTTCACAGAGCATTCATGAGCTTGCTTGTCCTACATTAGAGACGTTATTGCTCCTGTATTTGTTGTGGAGGCTACCCGTATACAGTTGATACTATCTTCGCCCGCCAGTGAGTAAATTGTCGAACTCTGTCCAGCGCAGGATCTATACTTTACTGTCCTCCGATCACAATTCTCACACGGCCTATCATAGAGTCTAGAACTCGATTGCAAGAGTAATGAGACTTGTCTCCGAGCCTATTGAATGGTGCATAGCTAATTGATCATGGGAATCACCGATGTGGCGACTGGAAAATGCATCAATGAGCCCTGGCATTGGCTACGCACATCACAACCGTGACGTTCACACAGGGCTGTGGTGAAATGGATTCAAGTAGAGCGTCCGCCGAACACGATATCATGGTATACGACTGGGTAATTGTGTATATGCTTAAAGGATACCCGCTCCTGATGGACCCTAGTTACATTTATCCCGCGCTGCTTAGTAGTTTACTCGCAGAGATCATACCAATCCTCTATCCACGGAGATCAATCTCAGTCGTCCACGATTACATAGAGAGGCGGGGTACATACGTGGAATGACAGACGACTCTTGATACGCCGTTTCGTTGGGGGCTTCCGCCATCACGACAGCAAATCCGCTAGACACGGGTATTAGCTCTAGAACTATGTAGTTCCATCTAAGTCGACGTACTGATTGAGATGCCAGTCGATGTGACTACAAGCGGAAACGTGAAACATTGTTCGCGATCAGACAGCTTTTGAAGAGGTTGTCACTCACCAGTGAAGGAACCAAGGCCCAGAATTATCCGTGACGAAACGAATGGTCACATTATCCCAAGTATTGTTACCAATCGAGACGACATCGCGCCGGACAGGACTGACGAAATTCGTCTCATTGCTCCCCGCGACCCTGACTACATCGAACGTGTGCTGACAAAAAGTTGAGTAAAACATGAGCAAAAGATAGTGGACTACATACGCCGTGCAGGTGTATAGGGTGCTGTACAGAGTCGGTTTGGGAAAAACTTCACAAATGTGGTACTCACGGGACTGCCGTTAGCTGCAGTGGGGTCCGGGAAGCTTATTTCAATGACCTTGTTCGATGGAAGTGTATAAACGCTACCGTTTGGCAGCAGTTCCGAAGCTGTCCTCGCGCCACTAAGAATCTGGAGAAGCACAGGGACGGTGGGATGGGCATAGGTCACATTGTTAAACGTAAAGTAACCTTCCGAGGTGTTACCCGGAGCGAGGACAAGGTTCACATCTGCCTTTCCAATTTCGTGAATCCCGGGAGCACCTGGATTAATAAGTGGATGAAGGCTGCTCTCATTGAACGAGAGTTCATACGGGCCAGCTTCTGACGTAGGTTCTTCGTCTGCCGCTCCTTCATATCGGAGTATTGCCTTATTTTGACCCCCATCGAACGAGGCGTTGGTTACACTGCTCAAGGAACGAATCCAATAGTTCCCGACGGTCTTGTTTGCAGTGATAACCACAGAATAACGCTGACCAGCATAGATGGGTATTGAATCGACCTCTACGGGTTCAACTTCATTTCCCTCGACCTCGATGATGGTCATTCGGTGACCATCAATAGTAAAATTGAAGAAAGGGTCGCATGACATTGAGACCACACGGAAGCGATATCGTAGCCCATGTTTGACATTGATCACCGAGAGTGGAGACGATGGTCCACCAGAATAGCGCCCCTTGCCATTGATCAGTGTCGAGTTCGCTTCTACCGCTCCGAATATTTCTCCAAGCTGGCTAGATGGATCATGATACCTGATGCAGGTCAGCACAATCACTTTTCTTCGTCATGGGGCGCCTACCAGTCTGAGAGCGTGATGACGGTATTCTCTGTTCGGGTTATAGTCAGAGCAAAAAAAAACAGGAGATCGACGGCAACTCACCGTCATCTACATCGTACAAGTGTGACAAAGGGTCCTCAGGGTCATATATCACCAGTGGCCCTCGAAGTCCGTCACAGTATTGAGTCGAAAAGTGTGAGTGATACCAGTATGTTCCAGTCTGATTGTAGACGTTGAACTTATGTACGAATGATTTCTGCTGACGAATCGGGCACTGAGTGACGTATGAAACGCCATCAGCCCAGTTGGATTTCTGCTGAAATATTCCGTGAAAGTGCTTAGGAGGTGGATGAGGATGCCGTTTGCGCAAACAGATTTCAATGATAACTAACTCACCACACTGGTGTTGAGAGGCATGGTATCGTCCGTGAGTTCATTGAAAACATGAATTTTGAACTCATCATTCTGGAGACGCATGAGTCCGTTCGTCTGGATATCGTTCTATTCTCACCTTGTTGCCTCTGATCAACGGCCCAGGGAATATACCATTGGCAAGAGCCGCTCTGAAAATTGTAAATAATGTGTTGTGTACGCAATCATACTCAACATCGCTCACGACCGGTTGTATCCGTCTGGCGTGATGTATTTGTTCTCTACATGAAGTTGGCCCTTGGGACCAAATGCAGTACACGCTTGTGCAACAACTGGTTGATGTTTAATCTATATCCCCGTCTAAAGAAGGGAGTGACGACATACCATAAATAAAGGACAGTGAAAATGAGAGGACAGAGAGGAGGAACATCTCCAACGCTCAAGTAGAACGGACTGCGACACTTCTCTTATACATCGTCAGAGAAAACTGGTTCGCCCTCAGCTATGTCGGTGGAAGTAAACATTCCGTTTTTCTCCCTATCCATCGTCATACACTTGATACACGTGCTACAAAAAATTGCGTTCCAACCCAGCGCCTGCACTGATACGCACCAATAGATGATCGATGACAGGGTAGGAGGTAGTGGTGGCATTCTATCGATAGGTACGCATTAGCACTGAAAAGGAGTGCAAGCAACCCACTAGTCACCCATAAGTCGCGTTGCAGTGGGAGCGCCAATTTATCGTGTAGACGTGCCAAAGAAATCCTCACTCTAAGACGTGGCTGCAGTCCAAACGCCAGAATTACAGTTTGGACGATTCCTTGCGGTACTAGTTGCCAGTGTCCTGGTGGTGTTTCAAGGAAGTAGTAACGGGAAACAAGAGGTGACTAAAAAGGTAGCGTCTCAGACTCTCTAGTTCGAGTGATGGTCACAGTTCAAGCTTCAAGTCCCACCAACTTATCCACTCTCCACGACCATGATTACTTGAAAGCATGCTCAATGGCATGTTACAACGAGATCTATATGAGGATCAACAGCAGGTAAGTCGTCACGGTGTATGTGCTACTACTGTACTACTAATAACACCGTGAGTTCTGAGCTACGATTTCCCACCACATACCCTTATGGGGCTCCCTTTGGAGACTCGCAAGTCATTCCAACTGCGACCATCTCGCTATTCACCTCACGTACGACTCCTATGTCGATCCATCTCCATGGTCACCCGTGTCCCAGCCATAGAACAACCCGGTCTCACACACTCCCGCACGCCGTCAGGCAAGGCTTCCATGCAGGACTTGTGTGCGCACTCCGCCCGATGTGCAAATCAACGGATAATATGCGGTCCAGACTCTCACGCTCAGCCGTAGTCCATCTGTGTTGGCGTTAACAGACTCAGAGACCTCCACCAGTTCGCATCGTTATTGAATACCATCAAGGTAGTCTCAACATCGAGGGACTCGTTTACGCTCGATCTAGCACTCTTGAATCTGCATTACACTATCGGAAGCCTCAGAAGTGAGGATACTCCTGAAACTACGCACATCTGATTTTCGTCTCAATGTCGCAGATGTCAGTCCCCCCATCCGCTCCGAGTCTTCACGCGACAGATACACACAAGACTTCTGCGCATATTGTACGGGAACTCACATCCTGCGGTGCACCACGGAATTGAACTTTCCGTGAAACCACACGTCGACGTCCTGAAACTTGAAGCTTCTTTTTCGCTGGGAATACAATTCAGCTCGGTTTCAGCTCACAAACTCCATATTGCTAGTCGCCCTCGAATTTCAGCTCTCACGAGGCCTCTCATCGAGTCTGAAACTCAGCTGCAGGAGCAACAAGACTTATCTCACTCGGTGAGAGGTGGGCCATATATCGCCGATGTCAATCGATGCTCCTCTCTGTACCGCCTTTCATCAACTTCGGATCTGCCGGGTCCGCCAAGGTGCGTCGGAAACCCACACGAAGTCACTACGATAGAACACGGAAGTTTAATTGTTCGGCTCCGTGCGTCTGCGATACGTGTGAATGTGACGACGAAGTGGCTGGGTTCGTGCACGAACAACATGCAGACTGGAGGTCCCTCAAGACTATTTACTTCCCTCTCTTGATCGCGGATAGCTTGACCACACACTTTTGTCCGTGGGTGCTCCTCAAGCTCAGGCCACTAAATGACTAGAATGTTAACATCGGAGTTGCGTATGCGGCTCCTCGCAGAAATCCTGAACAAGGCAAGCATGTCCTTTTGCTCGATCGACATCTCTCGCTTGACTCATGTCCGATACGAACATCCGAGTACGAAGCAGTACCTTTGTACGACAACCATTCAGATACAAGTATTTACAACGTCCGTTACATCTAGTATTATGATACTTCAAGCCACCACGAGTAATTACAACCCGAACGGTGACTAGTGATGAACGTAGCAAACTCGAAAGGAGGGGAGTTTGCAACTTGTTACCTGGTTATCTAGTCTTCCTCGATCTTTATTTTCTTGTCTTCTCCTACGCATTCAAAGTTAAAACACGTTAGAATGCTCGAACGGAGATGAGACTACCAGTACGACATACCTAAAGATGCAGGCATGTCGTCTTCGTACTCTCTCTTAATGGTGACTGTTGACGATGTTGCTACGTCATCCGATCAAGTACACCTTCCAGGCAGAAACACGTACCGCGTGTATCAGCGCCGGGTACTGGCCGAGCGCTAGCCCTTGACAGCAATGATGGTGTTGTTGTGTTGGTCCTACCCCGAAGCAAGGCATTTATTTCGGCTTCGAGTTCTGCAGAAGGTTGATATTCCAAACTTGCAGGGGGTAGGGCCTGGGATGCTGGGATCGCGTCAAGCAGTCAATAGGAGAGAGGATAAGAAAATGGATGTCACACCTTCGTGGCGTGCTTGAGATTCACGAGCTGGTGGGTGAGCGGATGGGTTCGGTTGAGCGGATCGATGGAGGGAATTGAAAGCGTCGACGAGAGCCTGGGAGGGTTGATATCCTGTATGCAGTCATTCAATAATTTACACACGCGCCAAGCGTACGGATGGGTACTCAATGCAAACGACGTACCAGAAGCAGATCGGAGGGCAATATTGTTTCCCACGTCGTCTTCCTCTTTCTTGACTCGGGGCATTTCTGTTGTGTCCAAAAGCTGTATATTTGGCTTGATTTCGTCTTCGTGCTTCTCCTCTTGCTTGGGAGACGAGCGAATTACACTGAGGGCGTTTTCCTCTGCCCAACCAGGGATGAGATCAATTCTCAAGACAAGAAAGAGGAGTGGTCCCACCCAGTTCATAAGGGTCCAGTTTCTTAACAAATTTGGGGGATGTTGCTTCGAATGAAGATGCTTCCGCATCTCGGGTTTGAGACCGATCGAGGAACTGTGCATGAGACGGGTGGTGTGGAGGTGGCTCATAGGGTCTGAAAAGACTGTTGGACTGGAATTGCGGACAATATCAGGGGATACTTCAAGAACGCAAGAGGGTGCTCACTGCTGGCTCTTGTTCCGCGAGTTGTTCTCCGGATCTTCGGTGGTCCTTTTGTTGTGGAGGTGCTGGTGTTGTTATTTCCGTTGAAGGGTGTAGCGATGTCACTGACTGCTGTTCCTGCCTTGGATTTTGCCCGGGGTTGGGTATTGGAAGAGGGATTGCTGAACGCGGGATCACACGAACGAGGTTGACAAGGGTAGATGGCGGAGAGGTCCAGGATGGTACTGGGTACGGAGATTTGGCGGGTACCTGTTCAAGGGGGATTTTCTTCGGATAGTTTTCTGTCCAGTTGTCTGAGGATGGCCAAGTCAGTGTACCATACCTGCCAATCGGATGCCACCACAAGAAAGTAGAAGTACATGACAAAGGAAATAAATGAGAGAAGTTGAATTCACTTACGATTTGCAGGGTCCCCGTTAATTGTCCAGTTGTAGAGAAAGACGCGTGTCGATCCATAGGGATCCTGACAGCTTTCAGAGAAGTCGGCCCAGCGGTGCTCGCCGAGAAGGGGTATAATATTCGTGCCCTCTGAAAATTGTAAGATAACTTCGTCGCGCTATGAGAGCACGAGAGTAGATCCGGCAGAAAAATGTTAAGTTCACCACAGACAGACGAGACTATTCACACGTCGACACCCAAAGAGCAACACTTACAGTACCCATGGCATAAATGCATTCGACTGACGGTATACGTCCCCCACATAGTCCGGTCTGCTGAAGGGCAAACTGGGCCCATGCCGCAATGCGATCGAAGTCATGTTGAACACGATCGCGCGGATTGGGATTCACTCCCCACGGTTTGATGACAACGACATACACTTCGTCGGGAATGTCTGTGTATGGAGGCCCAGTTTTCGGTCGCTTGGGCATGATTGTCGTGTTCACGAGGGAGTCTAGTGAGTGGCAAGAAGGAGACGTAGGTCACCAAGAAGACACACCTGATCGGAAGAACTGTCGGAGATCGGATCCACGACAATGACACCGTCCACAAAGTAACGAGGTTCTCTCGTCCTTTTGTTTTCTGCCATCTGACTGACGCGGGTCCAGACCATCCGCAAACTGGTTTGAATTGCAAAAGGTGGGCGCTGCCGAGGGTCGATATGCTAGACATTCACCTATTCGCTCAGAGTTTAGTTCGCAATGGTCACCCACGAAAGCGACAGAAGATCGAGCCGGGGGCGTCTCTTCCCGACAAACCGTTTGGGTTTCCTCGCGGCAATCTACCCCTACCACCTCCACGGCACGAGTCAAACAGCCCCAACGAAGACATCGATCTCCAGACCACCGAGATGAAGAATGGCGAGTCTATCGCGACGTTACGGAGAATGGTGCTTGGGAAATTACAGTACACCACTTCCCAGACCGCGTAGGCCCCGTGTGTTCTGTAGCTCGGAGTCGTCTCAATGCTTTTATAGCCCCGGAAAATATCTCGCGCTCGATTGCGAAATGGTCGGTGTCGGTATCAAGGGTAGCGAATCCTCTCTGGCACGAGTCAGCATCGTGAACTATGCAGGCGCGATAATTCTCGACGTCTTTGTACGACAACGCGAGAAAGTCGTCGACTATCGGACCCAGTGGAGCGGTGTTCGAAACACTGACCTTACAGGCTCAGGTGCGTGTTTCGTGGCTCACAGAAGTGCACCTTACTCGGGCTGATGGTCGCGGTACGTTCACAGCCAAGCCATTCAAAGAAGTTCAGCAAACAGTGGCAGAGTTAGTCAAGGACCGCATGCTCGTTGGACATGCCATATACAACGATCTCAAAGTGCGTGCATGACGCATACATGATACACTGCTTATAAAGTTGCACGCATACAGGCATTGTTACTCTCTCATCCGTCCCCACAGATCCGCGATACCCAATCTTTGTCATATAAACATGGTGTCGTTAAATCCCGTCGTCCCGCGTTGCGCGTCCTTGTAAAGCAAGAACTTGGCATCACCATCCAGGACGGCGAGCATAGCAGCGTAAGCCGTCCATGTATTTATTTTTACACCTGATCTTGAGCGAACGAATAGGTGACGGATGCACGGGCAACAATGGCACTTTTTCGGTTATATAAAAAGCAGTGGGAAAGCAGCTTCAGACCACACCGTGCCCTGGCTCATCAGCAATCGAACAGCAAGGACGACAACGGACCTGCAGGTAAAGCCGAGGCGACTACACCTATCCCGTCGTCCCATCACTCCTGCAAGAAACGAGGGCACGCAGAATCATCCGAGTCCGATGACACTGCTGACGAGGGGACCCAAGCCCCGATCCCGCTGTTACGAGCACGTTCGCCGTCGTCATCGAGCGCTTCACATATTCGGGCCTCAACGCAGAACACACCTGCCGCTACGTCTAAGCAAAGTAAGTTACAACCATCAGTGGACTCGACGCATCGCCCAAAGATCTCGTCTGGGATATCAACCGTCACTTGGAGGGCCGGCGGCACAAAAGAAGTCAGACAGAAGGGCATACAAAAGTGGCATGGTGGCGAAAGGTGCAGCGTTGTTGGGAAGCATGGGGACAAGACAGGAAAGGCTGGGGAGAAGTGGTGGAAAAGCCTAGGAGGGCGCAAAAAGGGTAGTATCAAGCTATGATAGTGGGTTTGTAATCAATTCTATAACTTGCGGCCTGGAGGGTTATGTCTTTTCATGAATCCGAACTTCGGCGGCCACGACTCTTCTGCGGCTGTCGTGTCTGTTAGGTTGCCCCTCGCTTACAGTGTGGATGATGGTAAAGTCGCCCCCTGTTTCGCAGAAACTGAGAACGAGTTGCAGTAAATCGCTGAAGCCACTCTTAGGAAGACCCAACAGTCGCACTACGATTGTTAGAAGAACCGGTCGAATAGATTGGATGCAGTTGCTGCAAACCTGGTTAGTGATCTTGGTCAAGTCATGCTTACATGTGCTCAAAATTCTACGAGGATGTATATGCATAGCTTGACGTCGGAATTCATTCAACCTCCCAGGGACAGTCTAGAAGAACTCTGTGCGATACCCAGTGCCCAGAGAGGGGAGTGGCAAAATATATAGTTGATAGTGGGGATTTGTTCAGTGTGGGCAGCCTAGGCTGCCGCTTCGGGAGTACACCCATCTGGCTGCTTGGCGCCAAGCGACAGAACTCCCGGTTTGAACAACACGAGAACACACTTTTGCAATCACGACTCGGAGGCGAGCGAGCCCACAGAATCACGTTGAGCTCTGCACGCATGGTTCCAGAGTCTCGACGGTACCTGGAGCTCCAAAACAAAATGTGGGTGACTACGATTCCCAGAGGAGTAGAGCAGAAACACCGAGTGCAAGCGAGGAATCGGAGATGCTGTGGATTCATATCGGCTGTGTAATAGATTAGGCACCAGGCAAAGCGGGATTATTTGAAGTTCGTTACTCCGCTAAAACCGAGCTCGAGACACGGACCGTTTGAGAGCTGTGATCAGAGGCTGGCTCGCAGTGGGGCGTCGTCCCTGCACCAAAACCGAGTGTGATTGCGTCCTCGGGAATCCAAGGACCCCCAAGTACAGGTGGAAGATCTGTGGTTCCACAGCAAGCACGTAAGCATGGGGTGGAATGTCTTCCTCTTCTCAGAAGTGCGCAGCAAGCCAAGAGTCTCCGCATGGTCGCAAACTCTACACCAACGCGACCTTGTCTAGTGGCAAGCGGAATTGGTGAGACGAGGCCGAACCATCTCTGGAACCTGGTGGCTGCGGAAGGAGGTGGACCTGGTCGTACATGAGGTGTACAGCGGGGCGGTCGCAGTTGGAGTAATTCCACCTAGTCTTCGGACTAGAGTAGTTCAATGGCTATGGTGAAGCGACTCGATAATCAGGTGGCGACAAGCTTGTTTGTGTCTTGCCTGCCGCGTCTGAATCCATTCGAGACCTCCTGGGAGCTTATGAGCGTTGCTGAAAGCAAAGACGCGATCGGTAATAGCTCCGGTCGGAGTTGCGCACTAGTAACATTGTTCGATCAACGCTGCCTTTTTTTGACCATCTTCTTTCCGACGCGCTATCCGGATACAGCTGGCCACTGCTAGGAACCTCCGAAATAATCATCTAGAGTGATCAGGTCGAGGGTAGTCGTTTCAAAATATTTCCTGGTGTTTCCATGTCCGATAGGTTGGTATTTTCACGATTTTACCAATTATTCAGATTCCTTGCCAGTTCAAGAGGACTCGTCACCAGACCCGTGATTGTACCTCACTGTCGATCATTCGTCGGTGCGTGTTACTTCACTATCTGTGGTGATTCGGACTGACGTGTAGCTTTTTGCCTAGTCACTATAATTAAGACTGACCCGATTCGTTCTCCAAAATTGTCTCCTCGCGTGGTACCTGTCTTGATTGTCCTGAACCTGTATCATGTAAACGGCGATGGTCTTCCGCGAAGTTTCATGAGAGCGCTGTGTGGTGTCATGAGTGTCGGCAGCGGAGAGATATGCCGCAAGAAAAGAGCAGAGGACGAAAGGCCTACTTCCACCGGCGCAGCACACGACGATGGCATATAAGAGAAGTGGAACACATCATCTCTCTCAAGCATTGGAGATGTTTTCTCTCTGTGTCCTCGCGTTTTCACTATTCCTTGGCTCCAACGCGTCGCCGTTGTCGGATGCAGACTTTTCAGCATCCGTTGCTGTGCAAGCAAATGCTGATGTACTTGGTCCGGTGGGCCAACTTCAAGTCGCAAACGATTACATTGCACCAGACGGGTACAATCGATCGTGGGTAATATCAAGACGTCATACAAAATACATCACTTATAACTTGTAGAGCGGCTCTTGCAAATGGCGTGTTCCCTGGACCATTGATCCGGGGGAACAAGGTAAGACGGCGGCAATATGTGGACTACTATACTCATGCGTGTTCAGAGCGACGTGTTCAGTATTCAGGTTTCGAATGGACTCACTGATGATACCATGCCTCTCGAAACCAGTGTCGTGAGTAATTATACGATTTCGGTTGGCGCGGATCGCGCTCTCACATATCTCCTAAAGCATTTTCACGGAATTTTACAGCGCAAGTCCAACTGGGCTGATGGAACTTCATATGTTACTCAGTGCCCAATCCGTCAGCAAGAAACATTCGTGCAGCAATTCAATGCAAGCGGGCAGACTGGGACATACTGGTACCACTCACATTATTCGACCCAATATTGCGATGGACTACGAGGGCCACTGGTGATATATGATCCTGAGGACCCTTTGGCAAGTCTGTATGATATTGATGATGGTGAGTTTACTTCGATTTTCCAACCATGTTCCGAATGTAATCCTAACAGAAAATACCGTCATCACGCTCTCCGACTGGTGCGCATTTCATTTTCCCTTGGAAATGTCTGAGCTCATCTGGATTAGGTATCACGAGCCCTCCACCCGACTCGGGGAAATCTTCGGAGCAGTGGAAGCGAACTCGACGCTGATAAATGGTAGGGGTCGTTATTCTGGTGGACCGTCAACTCCCCTCTCGGTCATCAACGTCGAACAAGGGTTACGATATCGCCTCCGTGTGGTTTCCATGTCATGCGATCCTTCTTTCAACTTCACGATTGACGGCCACCGCATGACAATCATTGAGGTTGATGGGACCGAAGTTGAACCCGTAGAGGTCGATTCAATACCCATCCACGCTGGGCAACGCTATTCCGTGATTGTTACAGCTAACCAGACCGTCGGGAACTATTGGGTTCGTTCCTTGAGCAGTGTAACCAACTCCTCGTTTGATGGGGGTCAGAATATGGCAATCCTCCG
>JBBPUK010000195.1:23085-40211 GCA_038094635.1 Tylopilus cervinicoccineus
CCATCCACGCTGGGCAACGCTATTCCGTGATTGTTACAGCTAACCAGACCGTCGGGAACTATTGGGTTCGTTCCTTGAGCAGTGTAACCAACTCCTCGTTTGATGGGGGTCAGAATATGGCAATCCTCCGATATCAAGGGGCAGCAGATGAAGATCCTACATCAGAAGCTGGCCCGTATGAACTCTCGTTCGATGAGGGCAGCCTCCACCCACTTGTTGACCCAGGCGCTCCCGGGACACCCGAGATCGGAAAGGCAGATGTGAATCTTGTCCTCTCTCCAGGTATCAATTCGGACGGTTACTTTATGTTCAATAACGTGTCCTTCGCCAACCCTACTATGCCTGTACTTCTCCAGATTCTCAGTGGTGCAAGGACGGCTTCAGAACTGCTGCCAAAAGGGAGTATCTACACACTTCCGTCAAATAAGGTCATCGAAATAAGTTTCCCTGACCCCACTGCGGCATCCGGCGGCCCC
Source organism: Tylopilus cervinicoccineus (assembly GCA_038094635.1). NCBI lineage: Eukaryota > Fungi > Basidiomycota > Agaricomycetes > Boletales > Boletaceae > Tylopilus > Tylopilus cervinicoccineus. The sequence continues at coordinate 23,562 of JBBPUK010000195.1, forward strand.
GTAAGTACCACGTTTGTGAGACGCTGCTCCGTGCTGACTAGGACCCTCGACATGCTGATCAGCACCCTATTCACCTGCACGGCGTATGTGGTACACTGCTTCTCCAGTTTGTTTTCCACTCATATTTTTCAGCACACCTTCGACGTTGTAAGGGTTGCGGGGAGCAACGTGACGAATTTCGTTAATCCTGTTCGGCGCGATGTCGTCTCGATAGGTAACAGCTCTACGGACAGCGTAACCATCCGTTTTGTCACGGATAATTCAGGACCCTGGTTCCTTCACTGGTGAGTGATTCTCTCCTCAGCCACTACTCGATCGTGTTCAGAGTCTCACGTATCCGTATCCAGCCACATCGACTGGCACCTCAACCAGTGCGTCCACTTTCTCGGAACCGACATGATTCCAGTGCTAATCACTGTATAGTGGATTTGCTGTCGTGATGGCAGAGGCACCGAACGACACAGCTCTACAAGAATCGGCTGTAGTTCCACGTATGTCCTTTCCCTCACTCTGCAACCGCATATTCCAGAGGTTGATTGTCTCGCACAGAGGACTGGTATCAGCTATGCAAATAATTAGGGCTAGGTAGGTATTACGGGTAGACACGCCCCGCATGCATATTATACCATGGTTTCACGTTAAAATGTAACAGATCGTTACGGACACTATTTTATCTATTTCACTGCAGTGCTATGTGAATGACATTCATATACAACGCACTTCTTCCCGGGCGAAGCTGGCAGAGGAGCATAGAGGACGCCATAGCATACGGAGATTCTTGAATCAGCAAGTGTCTACACTCTTATCTATTGTGTTAGAATGCGTGAATGGAAAGGAAGAAAGAGGCCGAGGAAGACTGCGCAACCATAGGGCGTCGCATCCTTTTGTTGGGTTTGCAAACATCATCGTAAGTGACTTTCCCGCGTGCAATCACTCGTTTCATGATGATCGTTGGTATTGTGAAACTGAATCTCACGCTGGGACATCTGACGGGAATGTGCCAAATTACTGACAAACAAGGAGCTCAAAAGTTATATGCGTTTGAAAAAGCTGGACGACAGCGTTGATTGACCTTCACAGATGGGCTCTTTGAACCGCTTCGAAAGTAGGCTTATTGCTGGGGTACCGGAAAACCGAGCCTGGGCTTGCATTCGCGGCAGTCCCATAATTGTCTTTGCAACCAAGCACGTTGAATCGATGCGTCTTCGTATGGACCTGAGTTCTGGTGTTTCAACGCAAGACCTGCAATAACCATGAACCCGAAACGGGCGAGTTAAGATTAGCCATAATAATGTGTACGATAGCCGCCCTATCTCGGTTGTGTGCTACTACCAACTTTGCCACGGGCTGTTGGCGACCTGAGACTACCTGGAATTTTGGTTTGACTTGTTTTTTTTTTTTTGTTCTCGCCATGGCCTTCTTGAAACGCCACGAGAAAGCTGGCCGCTGCAAAGAATGCTCGAAACCATCATTCCAAATGTTTGAGTTATTTCAAAATGTAGTGTGGTAGATTTCGGGGGTTTGACCCGTTCGCGATTTTACCCGTGCTTGGAGTGGTATGCGCCGTTCTCTCTGCCAGCATCAACGGCTCCTTGTCGCAGGATGTACAAACACTGCTCTGCCCTGTTGTGGTTCTCTCCGTATCGATCCTTCTTTGGCGCATGTCGGTGTCACCTCCAGGCTATTCAACGCAAACGCTGACTTTAAGATTTTTGCTCGATCCCGTAGTTTCACACTGACACGATTCGCCATTATTACCCTGTGTCGTCCTCTCATGGTACCTGTATCAAATGGAATAATGGCCATCCGCATAGTTCCATGAACCATATTGGTGCCGCGGGCTCTGGACGATACATCGCGAGAATGGGGTCGAAAAAAACGAGACTTGCTTCCACCGGCGCATAGCGGCTACGAGTTTGCAGTCATCCGGAACATATATAACAATAGTACAGCGTTTCTCTCTGCTCAAGCACTGTAGGTATGATTATCTTGGTGTCATCACTACTCTTGGTCTTCGCTGCTATGCGAGCGAATGCGACTGTGCTTGGGCCCGTAGGCCAACTTTGTATCGCAAACGCTTTCATTGCACCGGATGGGTATAATCGATCGTGAGCTATGCCTATTATGACTTCGTACATAATATATCCCTGACAACCTGTAGAGCGGCTCTTATTAATGGTGGATTCCCTGGACCATTAATTCAGGCCGACAAGGTGAGAAGTGTGACAATCCCAAGATGGTGGACGTGCTCATGCATATGCAGGGTGACGAGTTTGCTATTCAAGTTGTCAATAAACTCACTGATGACACTATGCCTCTGGAAACTAGCATCGTGAGTGATATATACATTGAATCCCTGGTCGGGCTAACCAATCCCCATGTAACTCCGAAAGCACTTTCACGGAATTTTTCAGCGCACGTCCAACTGGGCTGATGGTGCTTCATACGTCAATCAGTGCCCAATTCGTCAACAAGAAACATTCGTGCAGCAATTCAATGCAAGCGGGCAGACTGGCACATATTGGTACCACTCACATTATTCGACTCAATACTGCGACGGAGTTCGAGGGCCACTAGTTATCTATGATCCTGAAGACCCTCTGGCAGGTTTATACGATGTCGATGATGGTGAGTTTCCATCGGTCGTCTGCACGTACTCTGACTATAACTTGAATAGAAAATACCGTTATCACCCTTTCAGACTGGTAATTATTTCATGTTGCTAGAGAAAATTTGCGTTTACTTGGATTAGGTATCATTTACCCTCTCCCCAGCTCGAAAAAATCTTCGGACCGGTGGAAGCGAACTCGACTCTGATCAATGGAAGGGGTCGCTACCCTGACGGACCATTGACACCCCTTTCGGTCATCAACGTCCAGAAAGGATCGAGATATCGCTTCCGTGTGGTTTCCGTGTCGTGCGACCCTTCATTCAACTTCACAATTGATGGTCACAGAATGACAATCATTGAGGTCGAAGGGAACGAGGTCGATCCAGTAGAAGTCGACTCAATTCCCATCTTGGCCGGTCAACGGTATTCGGTAGTCGTCACAGCAAACCAGACAGTCGGAAATTATTGGATCCGCGCTCTGAGCAACATTCCAAATGCGTCCTTCGATGGGGGTCAAAATATGGCAATACTCCGATATGAAGGAGCACCAGACAAAGAACCTACGTCAGAGGCAGGCCCATATGAACTCGCATTCGACGAGGCAAATCTTCATCCTCTCATTAACCCAGGTGCTCCAGGTATACCTGAGATCGGGAAGGCCGATGTGAACCTTGTCCTCGCTCCGGGTATCAACTCGGATGGTTTCTTTACGTTTAACAATGTGGCCTATGCGAATCCCACTATCCCTGTGCTTCTCCAGATTCTCAGTGGCGCAAGGCAAGCCTCGCAGCTTCTTCCAAACGGGAGTGTGTATACACTTCCATCAAACAAGGTCATCGAAATAAGCTTCCCCGTACCTGCTGCAGCTCCTGGTGCTCCTGTACGCATTACATTTATGAAGCGCCGCTCTGTGCTCAGTGTTAATGAATTATTCAGCATCCTATACACCTTCATGGTGTATGTAGTCTGCTCACATTTCTGTCTGTCTTTGACTCAACTATCTTCAGCATACTTTCGACGTAGTGAGGATTGCGGGGAGCAGTGAGACGAATTTCGTGAATCCTGTTCGACGAGATGTTGTTTCTATAGGTGCAAGCACCACGGACAACGTGACGATTCGATTTGTCACGGATAATCCGGGGCCTTGGTTCCTCCACTGGCGAGTTTGAGCGCTACCACTCGTGATCATACTTACATGTGTCTATCTAGTCATATCGACTGGCATTTCAACCAGTGCGTCCACTTGCATGGAACTGACTTGATTCAGAACTAAATACATCATATAGCGGATTTGCGGTCGTTATGGCGGAGGCGCCGAATGAAACGGCCTATCAAGAATCAGCGGTAGTTCCCCGTATGTTCTCTACCTTCCTATGTGCTCGAAAGCTGCAGTAATTAATTTCCTCGCCCACAGAGGATTGGCACAAACTGTGCCAGTGATGTGTCGAGGGGTCAAGGAGAGACGCGCCTGGGAGTCCTTACGTCTTGTGAATAATACTCGTTGCGGTCGCCGCCTGGACCTCTCCCGCTTTCGCCGTTGTCCCCTGGTCGCTTTGCCCACCAACGCGTTGACCGTGCCGCCATCCATTTAGTAACCATCCGCTTTCATCTTCACCTTGGACTTTACGATAATTTGTCTCTCATCTCGACAGAAAGCCTGTCTCGAACGTCCGACCTCGGACTCCCTTATTCCACTCATTTCTGCCTCCTGGCATTGCGAGTCACGCACATTGTGTATCATAGTGTTGAAGTGGGACTTTGGTATTTTTAAAACCGTTTTGCTGCAGCGTTGTGTGAGCGGCAGTCATACACGACGCTTCCGGCAGCACGAAGCTAGACGATCTAAGAGAAGGATGCGGGATATCACGACTCTGTAATGAGCGAGTCGCAATACTCGATACGTCTCTGACGTGCCCTTGGAAAGAAAGAAAAATTCAAGATCGATGAAGACCGGGTGGTTGTTGTTATTTAGGTGGTGTACATGTTGCGGCCCCCTCATGGGATTATACCGTCCAACTGCTTTTTCGCGTATAATCACTCGTTGCACGGTGATAGGCGTTCAAAGACTTACCGTCGGAATGACGACCGGTCGATCGAGTCGAGATGCAAGAAGAGATGTCATCTTGGTCTGGGAGAAGGAGTCATGCATGCCCTGGTCTCCTTCGCTCTATGTTCTGTGAAGAGATTAATGTGCAGTTGCGACGCCAGCGCGCTACGTTCGTTCAGCGGCCCAAGAAGAATCCAGGATAGTTGTAAGCAAATGAGTACGACCAGGTTACCCGCAGTAGAGAAAAAAGAAGCAAATATTGTTGATAAACCTTTGATGAGCATGTTTCAGACGTGCCAACCACTGCGGAACTACGCTTATCGCGGCAGTAGGGGACCAAGAGACCGATCTTTCGGCTTTTGTTGCAGTCATTCAAAATCGCCTTTGGAGCCCTTCTGCCGCGGGACTCGCAGCATCAACTTGGGCTTCGGACGGACGGTTCTAGTGTTTCAACGTGCCTTGACAAGAAAAATCTGCGGCTCTGAAGCCGAAAGGCGAATAAGTTCTGGAATGAAGCAACCAGAACACCGGACGCGGGTCAAGAATATCCGCTGTGTAAAAACTCAGCCGTAGGATATTGGCCACCCTCAAGGAGGTGGGGAGCTCCTAGGCTGCCACCAAGCGCCCGGATTTACCTCGGGCCCTCTGAAGATTGGTCGAACGACTCCAAAGTGGTGATTGGATTGTCCGTCAGCGAAACAGAGTGGAGCGTTGTATCCCTCGCAAAAGGTGCATTGGTTACAAGTTGTGAATATGCGGCTTCAAAGCAAGTGTATAAGCATAAGCTGTAATGTCTTTGGAAATGAAGAAGCGTGCACAAGTGATGAGTGCCTGTACACCCACAGTCAAAGCCTTGCCTACTTACGGCGAGCTAATGCGTGAGACCGTATCGTGCGATCGATGGGACACTGGTGACTGTGCGGAGGAGTTGACCCGGGGATGTCGTAGGTGAGGCAAATATCGAGATTGTTGCAAATGGGATAATATGAGTCTCCAGAGAAACTTCGCTAGAGTAGTTCAAAAGCCACAGGGCTGAATGTTTCAGATCGTGACATATTTGAGCGACATGTTTTGTACACTTTGCCTGCAAGCGGCGCGACTTCTCCGATTCGCTGAAACGGATGGGCACCGCCGGACATACTTGCAACCAAGGACTCGAACGATGGTCACTGTTATAGTGAGGAGGTAAATCGGCAAGGCGATGGTGTTGCGCACGACCATTACTCTCGAAAAGTTTTCGTCGTGGGACTACACAAACTGCACGCGGAGGGAGCAGGATTGCATTCATGCAGGCAGGACTATGTACGCGGAGTGAAGACTATGGTTGGTGTAGCAGCGGAAGGCGAAAGTGGGGCGCAGCACAAAGCGCGTGCAGGACCAGGTGGAAACCGACCAGCTCGGAATGAGAGCCTCAAAGGCGCATGGGACCGGAGATCAGGCAGCAAACGTTCGGGACCCTCAGAAAAGAGATGGTCTACGAGGCGCTAGTAGGTGTGGCGTAGAGCGTGCAACGAAGGAACGAGGCTATGGCGAGTTGGAGGTACGGGAGCAAGAGACACCGCTTTCACCCAAAGTAACGCTCGTGCCTCCTTGCGTCAAAGAGCCGCAAATCAAGTGCCTCGTTCTCTTCGTTGCTCATCTTGAATCACCATGGGAACTCATCTGTCACTGCAAATAATGCTAGGAACTCTCATTTCAAGTGTTTTCGCCGAGGATCGTCGGTACAAAAATGTTTTCGGAGAGATGTGTACGGTAGATCGGGGCTCTCGTCTCTTCGCAATTTTCCCCTGTGCGTGCAACGGCTTCCACTGTGAGGGAGTCCTCGTGGCTAAATGAACAAGTACTCGTCGACTTGTTGTGATTTTATTCCAGTAGCAATCATTCTCGGTGCGTGTCACTTCCTGTTCAGTCTGTACTGACTCGAAATGTGATCTTTTGCTCACTATAACCAGGACTGGCACGATGCGCTCTCCCCTTTATTTCCCTGTGCACCCCTCTGATTGTGCCTGTCTCAAGGTGATGGGCCTGTCTCAAATGGACGGTGATGACCTTCCGCATGGATCTATGAGCGCTAGTACTCGACGATATCTCACAAGAGTAGAGCGAAGAAAATCACAATGCATACTTCTACCTGCACAATATGCAAACCAATTTACAGTAATCTTAAACATATATAAGCATAGCAGTTTTCCCTCAGTCAGGCATCAGAGATGATATACCTCCCTGTCCTAACGTTGTTCTTGGTCTCTGCTACTCCACAAGCGAGTGCTACTGTGATTGGTCCCGTGGGCCAACTTCACATCGCGAATAAAGTCATCGCGCCGGATGGGTACAGCCGATCGTGAGTATGTTCGTGATAGCTTCGTACATAACGTACCACCTACAATCTGCAGAGCCGCTCTCGTCAATGGCGTATTACCTGCACCCTTGCTCCGGGGATACAAGGTAAGAGCTAGGAAAGTATGACGATATCTAGGCGGGCGTACTCATGTATTTCCAGAACGATCAGTTCTCGATTCAAGTTGTGAATGAACTTACCGACGACACTATGCCTCTGGACACAAGCATCGTAAGTAACGAAACATTGAATTCAAGTCCCACGAACCGCGTCCTCATGTACATCTTAAAGCATTTTCACGGAATTTTCCAGCACACGTCCAACTGGGCTGACGGCGCTTCATACGTCAATCAGTGCCCGATTCGTCAGCGAGAAAAATTAGTGCAAAGATTCAATGTCAGCGGTCAGACTGGGACGTACTGGTACCACTCACACTATTCGACCCAATACTGCGACGGAGTTCGGGGACCATTGGTCATCTATGATCCTGAAGACCCTCTGGCAGATTTATACGATGTCGATGATGGTGAGTTTTCATCAATCAGTGGCCCATGTCCTTACACGTGACCCGAACAGAAAATACCGTTATCACCCTCTCAGACTGGTAATCATTTCATATTGGCCGTAAACGTTTTTGTTGACCTGGATTAGGTACCACACACCCTCCATCCAGCTTGGACAAATTTTCGGAGCGGTGGAAGCGAACTCGACTCTGATCAATGGAAAGGGTCGCTATTCCGGTGGACCATCCACTCCGCTTGCAGTCGTCAATGTTCAAAAAGGATTAAGATATCGCTTCCGCGTGGTTTCCACGTCTTGCGACCCTTCATTCAACTTCACAATTGATGGTCACAGAATGACAATCATTGAGGTCGAAGGGAACGAGGTCGATCCAGTAGAAGTCGACTCCATACACATTTTGGCTGGTCAACGGTATTCGGTGGTCGTCACAGCAAATCAGACAGTCGGAAATTATTGGATCCGCGCTCTGAGCAACATTCCAAATGCGTCCTTCGATGGGGGTCAAAATATGGCAATACTCCGATATGAAGGAGCACCAGACGAAGAACCTATATCGGAGGCAGGCCCATATGAACTCGCATTCGACGAGGCAAATCTTCATCCTCTCATTAACCCAGGTGCTCCAGGTATACCTGAGATCGGGAAGGCCGATGTGAACCTTGTCCTCGCTCCGGGTATCAACTCGGATGGTTTCTTTACGTTTAACAATGTGGCCTATGCGAATCCCACTATCCCTGTGCTTCTCCAGATTCTCAGTGGCGCAAGGCAAGCCTCGCAGCTTCTTCCAAACGGGAGTGTGTATACACTTCCATCAAACAAGGTCATCGAAATAAGCTTCCCCGTACCTGCTGCAGCTCCTGGTGCTCCTGTACGCATTACATTTATGAAGCGCCGCTCTGTGCTCAGTGTTAATGAATTATTCAGCATCCTATACACCTTCATGGTGTATGTAGTCTGCTCACATTTCTGTCTGTCTTTGACTCAACTATCTTCAGCATACTTTCGACGTAGTGAGGATTGCGGGGAGCAGTGAGACGAATTTCGTGAATCCTGTTCGACGAGATGTTGTTTCTATAGGTGCAAGCACCACGGACAACGTGACGATTCGATTTGTCACGGACAATCCGGGGCCTTGGTTCCTCCACTGGTGAGTTTGTGCACTACCATCCGTAATCATACTTATGTGTGTCTATCTAGTCATATTGATTGGCATCTCAACCAGTACGTCCACTTTCATGGGCCTGATATGATTGCAGAGCTAACCCCTACGCTAGCGGATTTGCTGTCGTTATGGCGGAGGCACCGAGCGAAGCAGCCTCTCAAGAGTCACCTGTAATTCCGCGTACGTCGTCTACCTCGCTATAGTAATCGAAAAGCTGCAGAGATTGATTCCCTTGTCCATAGAGGACTGGTTCCAACTGTGCAAATAATGGGCAGAGGTAGCAGGGACAGACACACCTAGGCTGCGCTTAGAACGTATGCACATACCTGATCGTATATAATGGTGCCGCGTGTTTAAATGCACCACTACGGACAATCTACTTATATTCGTTGCGCTGTAATGTCTCACAACCTTCAGTCGTGCGCAAGTAGCCTTTGACAAATCTTCGGCAGGAAGAATTAGGCGAGCTTAGGGAGGACCCAGTTCGTCGTTATTTTTCAGCAACGCCTTGTAGAAGTCTTGTTTTGCGCTCCGGTGTGTCTATGTGATCACGTGTTGGCAGAGCCGGAGTCGCACTCCGAGCATGAAACGCGGAATCACCATCTGACTGTGTGTTCGATTTGTCAGTAGCTTTAACCCTGCTGCTATGTACCCCGCCTCTGTGTAATCGTGAACGCCGGGATTTTGCTTGTGTCAGAACATCTGCTGGAATGTTCGGCTTCAGAGTCTCGGAGACAGACAACGTATGAGCGACGTAGAACTGTCAGAACGCAAGGATAGACAAGGAAAACATCTCGTCGAATGATTCGACGCGCTCGATCGCAAAGACAACAACTTTGGGACTGTCGCGGATGCAAGCCCAGGCTCGGTTTTCCGGTACCCTGGCAATAAGCGTACTTTCGAAGTGGTGAGTAGGAAAGCAGCATTTTGAGGAAAAAAAGAATGTATTGAGGGTGTTGGTACCAAACACGACCGACTCCAGTCGTCCGTTGAACATGTTCTTGGCATGTGTCCACCTGATCGGTTTATCGACGTCCGACGGTCGATAGAGTCTTGGTCTCTAGTTTGTCTGATGTTCGAGGGACAATATCGTCAGTTGCACTTAGCGGTATCCCAATGGCACGACTCGCCGTATCCGGGATCAGAACGCTGTGTCAGTCGTCGAATCCTCGCTTTGTATGGCAACGGAGGGCCCCAGGGCAGTTGGTTCATGCCTGAGAACTGCATAGCAGCGCAAAAAGTCTCGACGGACACGCCTTACGACAAGGTTCGCGGCTCTGTTACGTAGTGAGGCACGAGTGAAGGAACAGGGCTTTAATCTTTGGTCGAGCGGTGGAAAGTGATGCAGCGCCTCTCTTCTACTCCTGCGCCAATCCCCTCAAGCCCTCAGCGCGCAGCTCCTCCTCTTTCTTTCACCACCGCACCCCCCTCCCCATCTCCTCTCACCCCTGTTAGGTTCCATCTGAACCCGGCTGAAAGCGCAGGATGGGAGCCCATCTCAGTGATCCCACCCTTGCAGCTCATCAGCCCGGGACCTTTCGTGGAGCCGGACAGCGCTGCACGCTGCCACCCCACCTACCCGTTCTCGTACCACTCGCTGTTCTCACTGGCATGGTCATCCCATCAGCTGCTTGCACCTAGTCAGTCATGTAGATACAAGGCATCTCTTTCCGTCCCGCCTCCTGTCCCAAGCGTTCAACGGCCAAAGATGGAACACTTGCTTAGTCAGCTTCACTCATACTGGTAAGTATTATATTCAACAATGGCCCTTTCGTTCTTCCGCCCTGCCACGTTGATTGTCAATGGAGAGGATACTACGCGGTAACTCATGAAGCTTGCTGCTCATCATGGGATCGAGGAGATGGACATGACGATTTACTTCAGACTTCCTTCAAAACGGTCGGTACAGGCGTCGTCCCCGCCTTCTGCACTCAGGGTTAGTTTAAATGCACTAGGGATGTCGATGAGCAGTACGTCGGACTCCCTCAAGTCAGTCTCTCATCCTGGAACATGTACATTCTAAACACCGCTTATGTACTCAACTTATGTACATAGGTTGGGCTGCTATGTGGCCACAGATAGGGTTATTGGCTCCGGAATGGAGTGCAGCCGTTCCGTCAACAAGTTACTCATGTAGGGGTATCAATCTTGTTTCCGAGACTCGACACCTGGATCACGAGAGCCATATTGCCCATTTATTGGACCTCCTATTGGACGTTTCAGGAAGAAAGCCATTTCTGATAAGTCAAATCGGTGTTTATGGGTACCTATTCTGGCCGGGTACACCCATATATGACTACGACCGCCGTTCACACAACAACAGAAACGACGCCCCCTTTAAACCCAGGCTTATTACTTCTCTGGGCACAGGTCCCTCCAGTCCTCTGCATGGGAAATGATCAACTCTCAGTTGCAAAATGGGGGGGCCAGACTTACGTGGAACTACTGCCGATTCTTCCAGCGCTATTTCGTCCGGTGCTTCGGCCATCACGACAGCGAATCCGCTAGACATAAGAATCAGCTATGGGATCACGGTCCATGCAGGTTGGCTCACTGGTTAAAATGGTAGTCCATGTGACTAGATACGGACGACTAAGACATACATCGTACACCGTTCGAGAGGAATCGCTCACCAGTGAAGGAGCCACGGCCCGGAATTGTCTGTGACAAAACGGATGGTCACGTTATCCGTAGAGCCATCGCCAATGGAGACGACATCCCGCCGGATAGGATCTACAAAGTTCGGCTGATCGCTACCTGCAACTCTGACCACGTCGAAGGAGTGCTGACGAAAAGCTTAGTTGAAGACGACCACTAGTAGAGTGGAGTACATACGCCGTGTAGATGTACAGGGTGCTGGAAAAGCACTTAAAGTAAGCGGAGAAATGACATCTCGCAAGTATGTCACTTACGGGGGCACCAGGGGCCGCCGGGGAGTGAGGGAAACTTATTTCTATAATCTTGTTCCGGGGAAGTTCGTAGATACTTCCGCGTGGTAGTAGTTCCGAAGGTTTTCTTGCTCCACTGAGAATCTGGAGAAGTACAGGGACAGTAGGGGGGACGTAGACCACATCGTTCAATGTAAAGTTCCCGTCTGACGTGAACCCCGGAGTAAGAACAAGGTTCAGATCCGCCTTGTCTATCTCTGGTATCCCAGGGGCCCCCGGGTTAATAAGTGGGTGAAGGTTGCCCTCATCGAATGCGAGTTCGTATGGGCCGGCTTTGGACGTGGGTTCTTCATCTGGTGCTCCTTCGTATCGGAGTATCGCCATATTTTGACCCCCATCAAAGGACGCGCCTGGCGAGTTTCTCAGAGAACGAGTCCAGTAATTTCCAACGGGCTGGTCTGCCATGACAACCACGGAGTAGCGTTGACCAGGATGGATGGGTATCCAGTCAACAGATACGGGGTCAACTTCATTCCCGTCCGCCTCAATGATAGTAAGTCTGTGTCCATCGATTGTGAAGTTAAAAGATGCATCGCAAGACATAGCAACTAAGCGGAAGCGATATCGTAATCCCTGTTTGACATTGATGACCGAGAGTGGTGCCGGTGGTCCGCCAGCATAGCGACCCTTGCCATTGATTAGTGTCGAGTTTGCGAACCCGAAGACTTTATAAAGGGTATCCGGGGAATGATACCTAGAATCCGAGTCAGTACAATTGTTTGTGTTCGTCATGGAATACTTACCAGTCTGCGAGGGTAATCACGGTGTTCTCTGTTCGGGCTATATTACAGGATACCGAAAGAAAACATAGATGGGGCTTACCATCATCGACGTCATATAAATGCCCTAATGGGTCCTCGGGATCATATATGACTAGCGGTCCTTGCAGTCCTTCGCAACGTTGAGTTGCATGATGTGAGTGGTACCAGTATGTACCCGTCTGGCCTTTGGGATTAAATTTCTGAACGAATGTTTCCTGCTGACGGAGCGGGCACTGAGTGACGAATGGGCTACCGTCAGCCCAGTTAGACCTGTGCTGAAAAATTCCGTGAAAGTGCTTTGGAAGTTGCGTGGGTCTGCGTTCCGTGAAGCGTGATGTATAGCTACTTACAATGCTAGTCTCCAGGACCATAGAATCGTCCGTCAGTCCGTTGACAACTTCCATAGCGAATAGATCGCTCTACAAAGGTATAAGTACGGGCATCCAGATATTGTCAACGTCGTCACCTTATTGGCCTGGATCAACGGCCCAGGGAATTCACCATTGATGAGAGCCGCTCTACGAATTGTTAACGAATTAAAGAGCTATGCTTAACATCTGCTCACGATCGGCTGAACCCATCTGGTGCAATGACATCGTTCGTGAGGTGAAGTCGACCCACGGGACCAAGCACAGGGGCATTTGTTCGTGCCGGAGGATCTGTGTCTGAGTCCAACGGTGACGCATTGGAGACGAAGAATAGTGAAAATGCGAGAATGATGAAGAAAAACATCCCGAATGTGCGGGAGAGAGAACCTGTGCAGGGCACCGTGTCACCGTGACACACCTTTTATTCACCATGAGATGGTAAATTACCGTGATTTGGCTCGCTTCTGGGTGCTGTGCGGGTCAACGATGACATCGCATAAAGTGAAACGCGCTGAAAGCTGCAAGACCATACGTCAAGCAAAAACAGGCACTCTTCGCTACGCCACCAAACCTATACATCTTTCGAATGTTATTTTGGAGGGTACGGACGTCCCTTGTGATGAAGAGGCAGTGTTGTGGCGCTTGTCGCGGAGCTCAACTCCATCGTAAAGCTACTGCCAGCTGAGCAAGTCATCACCACACCCTGTTCTCCCTACGAAGAAAGGTAGAAATTTAATTGTTTGTTTGAGTTCTATGCGCGATCAATATTTTTCTCGCTAGCTAGAGAAACTGTTTACTTGATAATTCGGTGGTGTAATCCAGTCTTTGCATTTCAAGACTTGCAGCTCTGCGATGAGGCATGAGACAAGGGCAAGGGGATGATGCTTGTAGAGCGCTAAGGTCGCGTAGTTACATGAACAAGGTGTACGTAAGGTTGGGCAAATGAAAAGCTGCAGGCAGAGGGGTGCCGTACAGACGAGCTCGAACCGACAGAAGTCGAGCGTCGCAGCGTCTGGAAGATGGAAGGGGGGATAGAATGCAGTCCGCATGCTGTGAGGTGGCAGTAGTGTAGGGGGCGAAAATGACTCGCCGGGGACTGAATGTGCCACAAGGACGATAGCCGACGTGGCGCTGGCACGACCACCTGAAATAGACTTTAACCTCGATTCTCTGCAAGAGCACACTGCCAACTCGTCGCTTTGATTCGCGTTTCAGGTTTCAGATTCACTATCTCCCCGGAATTTTATTTCGTGGTCCCCACCTTGTGAGGGATGAGACCCACACCGAACGAACGGCAATAGCTAGTTTCAAGTCAACGTACGGCGTCCTCGCTTCATGGCCCCCGACGATTGGAACAGCACATGGAGCTATGCCGAATTCCGGTGTGGCCAGGTGCATATAAGAAAGTGTAGGGGTGTGGAAGGACACGCGACTACACTCCTCATTCAAGATGTTTTTCCTGTTTATCCTTGCGTTCCTACAGTTCTACGTCGTTCATCCGTTATCCGTCTCCGAGACTTTGAACCCGAACATTCCAGCAGATGTTCTTACACAAGCAAAACCCGTTGTGATCGGTCCTGTTGGCCAACTTCATGTCGCCAATAATTTCGTTGCGCCAGACGGGTACAACCGATCGTGAGTTATGTAATGTCGGTCATCAATTCTAAGTGCGTCTCACTATTTGTAGAGCTACTCTCGCAAATGGCGTATACCCTGGGCCACTGATCCGGGCGAACAAGGTGGGGGACACGAGGATACCTACATCGCCCTACTTACATCTTTCAGGGGGATGAGTTTTCCGTTCGAGTTGTTAATAAACTCACAGATGATTCCATGCATCTGGAAACGAGCATCGTAAGTGATGGATATGTTAACTTCGAGTTGGGCAAACCGCATCCTCATGTGCATTCCGAAGCACTTTCACGGAATGTCACAGCACAGGTCTAACTGGGCAGATGGTGTCTCATACGTCAATCAGTGCCCGCTTCGTCAGCACGAAACATTCGTGCAGAAATTCAGCTCCCGCGGACAGACTGGGACATACTGGTACCATTCACACTATTTGACTCAATATTGCGATGGACTTCGAGGACCACTGGTGATATATGACCCTGAAGACCCTTTGGCACATTTATATGATGTCGATGATGGTAAGTTGTATCAACTTTCCGTCCATTCTCTGACTTGTAGCCCGAACAGAAAATACCGTTATCACACTCTCCGACTGGTGACCGTTTCATCCGATCGCAAGTCTTTGTGCTGACCCGAATCAGGTATCATATATCCTCTGTCCAACTCGGAAAAGTACTTCTAAGAGTAATAGCGAACTCAACATTGATTAATGGCAGAGGTCGCTATCCTGGTGGACCATCGACCCCCCTCTCTGTCATCAACGTCAGAAAAGGATTGAGATATCGCTTCCGTCTTGTTTCCATGTCTTGCGATCCTTCTTTCAACTTCACTATTGATGGTCACAGAATGACGATCATCGAGGTCGACGGCATTGAAGTTGAACCCGTAAAAGTTGATTCAATCCCCATCTTGGCCAGTCAACGCTATTCCGTGGTTGTTGAAGCAGACAAGCCGATCGGGAACTATTGGGTCCGTTCTTTGAGCAATCTACCCGACGCCTCGTTCGATGGGGGTCAAAATATGGCCATTCTCCGATATGAAGGTGCAACAGACGACGAACCCATAACGGAGGCTGGTCCTTATGAACTCCCCTTCGATGAGAGAAGCCTCCACCCCCTTATCGATCCAGGTGCTCCCGGGATACCAGAGATCGGAAAGGCAGACGTAAACCTCGTTCTCGCTCCGAGTTTCCTCCCCTCGAGAGGTCACTTTGCGTTCAACGATGTGTCCTTTGTAAACCCTAGTGTTCCTGTGCTTCTCCAAATTCTCAGCGGAGCAAGACATGCTTCGGAACTGCTGCCACACGGAAGTGTCTATTCGCTTCCCGCGAACAAAGTCATAGAGATCAGCTTCCCTGACCCTCTCAAAACCCCCGGTGGCCCTGTAAGTGTCACGTTTGTCAGACGTCGTCCTGTGCTAACTCTTGATGTGCTGTTTAGCATCCTATCCACCTTCACGGCGTATGTCGTCTATTTTCCCCCATTTTTGTCTTGCACCGATCTTTCTGTCAGCACACCTTCCACGTAATTAGGTCGGCAGGTAGCGAGACGACGAATTTCGTGAACCCTGTCCGGCGCGATGTCGTCTCCCTAGGTACAAGCCCTACAGACAACGTGACCATCCGTTTTGTCACGGATAATCCGGGACCTTGGTTCCTTCACTGGTCAGTGCTTCCTCCGACTGCAACAACATCGCAATCTCACCTTTCTGTTTAGCCACATCGACTGGCATCTCAACCAGTATGTCGGTTTCAGTAAAGCGGACACTCTAGAGCTAACTCCTCCGTCTAGTGGATTTGCTGCCGTGCTAGCAGAAGCGCCGAACGAAGCGGCTTTTCAAGAGTCGGAAGTAGTTCCACGTATGTCCCCTATCTCACCATCCCATCTTGCGCTGCAGAGATTGATTGCCTCGCACACAGAGGACTGGAAGGACCTTTGCCTCCCTGGTCAAAACTGGGGACAGACGCGCACGACGTAACTCAGCAACTAGGGTACGCATGTTCAAATCTTGATGTTCTTCAGTCCTTTTCGTGCCGTAGAGCCTTGTGTTAGTGGTCAGAGTTCTGTATTGTTGTGTGGATCTCGAACTCGAGTGTTGGTCGCATGTATGTAGCTCCATAAGGGTCACATCAAGAATCTGTGGAGGGAACGCGGTTTTTTTTTTTTTTTTTGGGGGGGGGGGGGGGGGGGGAGGGTTTTTACCACCCGCAATAAAAATGACAAAAAATCAAAACGGGCGCCCGCCCCCACCACACACCGGGG
>JBBPUK010000196.1:24608-40067 GCA_038094635.1 Tylopilus cervinicoccineus
TATAAAGTAAACTCATATCATAATAGTACTACTAGAGGTGAGCAGAAGGTCCCATAGGGGACACTTCATGCCCTATGTGCTGTCTAGGTGGTCTTTGGAGTCTGTAATATCTAGCTCTCCTGGTGTCATCTAAGCCTTAGGCTTAGGACTATGCAGTAAAGATGAATAGGTGCATCTAATAGCACAAAGAGGAGAAAAATACAATGTGTTGTAAGCTCAGTCTACTGATCAAGTCCTACATAGCACCTGTTGAGTGGTGAGTGGTGAGCAGGTGATTACTTTCATTGGCTGGAAAAGTATAGATTTCTAGTCATGAAAAATAATAGCCAGAATTCTCAATTTTAATGTGTATGGGAAGGCTCAACAAAATATCACATATCTACCAGGATTTCGTGACTAGTGAAATATTGTATGTTGTGTTGATGGAAAGCACTTGCGAAATCTGAAAATTTGGAATTACCTGTTCTAATAGCTACATTGACTATTTCATCCGACGTCTTTTACGTCGGATGACAGCTCTTATTTCCAGAGATATTTGTGGACACGAGCAATTTCAAGTTTAAATTACATTTAAATCTGAACATCAAATTTCACATTATTTTAAATGTGCTATAAATGACGCTGGTCCCCGGTGTGAGTATCCGTCTCCACGGCATACTCCATATGCTATCATGTTCTATAATTACACCCGTCTCCACTTCGTATCATCTTGCTCATGACCATAGATGCACACCTGGGTCCCGTTTTATTTTTTGCCAGAGTACCAACTAGATCCAGAGAGGTACCTCTAGTAGTAAACAACGCACGACACGGTTCATCACCAGTAGCCCAATGCAACCCACTCATTCAATAAAACAACGGGCACTTGAGAAAGCAAACTGACAGAGATTGGACCCGTGAATCTGTATAGTAGAATGCCCCGACGAACGGTTGATTAGCGAACGCTCTCCTCGAGAGAATGGCCGGTAAGGTAGGTACGTCAAGCGTGATGGAAAGCAGGAAAGGGGGCGAGTATCCAAACGTCCACATGTTGTCGATGTCGTTCCAGCGAACCACGCTATATCATCTCGCCGCGAAGCGCCAGTGCGCGCCGACTTTTGAGTCACTAGCAGTCATCCAGGACAAACATTTCATGATCGTCACAGTCCTGTTTCGCTCGCCTTGATCTCTGGAACTATGGAAGGAAAGAGATCAGCCTTGAGTTCGTTCGTGGATCCGGAGATGCTCGTGCGGAGCGACTCCAAATCCACCGTTGTGAGATCTTGTGGTGAAGTTTCGTCTCTAGGCGCTGGCGCGGTGAAATCGTCATCCGAGGGATCTGGCACGGAAGAGGAATCTCCGGAGGAGGAACGCAAACTCTGGAAGGATCGGTAAAAGTAGGTGATGACGACGAGCAGGTTGCAAACGATCAGGAATGCTCCAAGCTAGAGCCGAATTTAGTCATTGATGCCCAAGAGAGTCGAGGACAGGAGCACACCTGAATGTTGGCTAGAATCCCTTGGATAGTCGGGGGGGCGATCAATTGAGCAATAGCATGTGCCAATGAGAACAGGCACAGAAACCTGCTGGTCGTGAACAGGGAGAGAACCATTCTGCGCTGTCGTGGAGGAAGTTTGACTCGCCAAAGAAGTCTGAGCGGAAATATCACGCTTGCGGTGTCCGCAGAACAATTCACTAACACAAATGTGGATTGGGAATGTCAGAGGGAATCTGTTTAGTCACGTACTGGCCACCTCGGTGATGATCATGAACCGCGGTAACACGCAGAATGGGTGCTCTGCTCCAGGGAATATTATTCTTGTATCATTCGCACACCTCCATGCCTGGAAACTGATCGTAGTTGCCCAGAAAACGGCAAAGAAACATGCGATTGCGAGTGTAATGCGGCGTTGAAGTCTTGTGTAGGTAATCCGGATAACTGAAAAAATGAGGCTCAAGCGGACAGACCTGGTGACGAAGAGTGGGTCATTGAAGCGTGATGCGAAACATCATTCGAGGTATGGATGTACGTACCATACAATACAGGTGAACATGTATGCATCGACCTTGCTAGCAATGTTGATTGGCTCATTCTTACCTGTGAGCGAACAGTCAGTATGTCCCAGGGTTTACCAGACTGGAGACACTTGCTAGTTCCGGAGACAGAAAGGACGGTGATAATGGATA
The DNA here is from genome assembly GCA_038094635.1 of Tylopilus cervinicoccineus. Lineage (NCBI taxonomy): Eukaryota > Fungi > Basidiomycota > Agaricomycetes > Boletales > Boletaceae > Tylopilus > Tylopilus cervinicoccineus. The sequence continues at coordinate 26,775 of JBBPUK010000196.1, forward strand.
TGAAGGTGCAAAGGAATGCAAATGCGGCCCACAGGTCTTCCCACCAAAGTCGTTGTATTTTTAATCGGAATCCCAGTCGAATGAGTGTGAGGATGCCTGCCAGGCCTCTGACGACGCTGAACGTGACTGAAACGCGTACGGTCTGGTTTCAGAAAACCCTACGATACGAATGGACGCTCACTTGAAACGGCTGAAAAGCTGAGTGACATGGCGAACTCGCATCCGACGGAGGGTGCGTCGTTCGCTGGACCCACAGGTATTTATCGTTTAGACGTTACGTCCCTGGAGAAGCTGATTACAGAAATTTGATAAAGTACGACTGCCCGATTAGGACCATTTTTATCCTCAATTCTGAAACAGACAATCTTCGTGTGACCGGTCACAGGTCATAGCAGATTATATAAGCTCCGTGTGCGCTGGAGAAACCGAGATATGGACCTGGACCCTGGGGAGGTTACAGACAAATGTAACATTTCAGACTAACAGAATGACTGAAGCAGTGGTGATGCAAATAATGGTGACATACGTGGCGACACCGAACCGGCTACCGATTTGGAGGAGATGAAGAAGCTTGAATGTTTGAATGGAGTGGTGTTCGAGGGCGAAACACACAAACAAACACAAAGTTCCATTTTCCGCCATGACGTGGTTCTAGCACAGAGAACCGAGGCCTGCCGTCAGCCTCACCAAGCTACCAACCGACCATCTAAGACCGCCGGGACGGTTTTGAATGCTTGGACTGGATTGTGTGCAGACAGAGATCACAAACAGGACACTATGACCGGCCAACGAAGGACTGGGAATGCTCACCGATTCGCATGGAGATCGTGACACATTTCACGCCCACGGACGGTGCGCGATCCACAACGAATGACAAGCATGGAACACTGACACATAGGGAACCCTAACTTGAACGGCTTCAGAAGGTCCTTTCCTGCAGCCACTGATCAGCTGTCAAAAACCGCCCTCCAAGGAAACCACGTCAGACGATGCAAAGGGCAGTGCGTCAATACGTCCAAAGCTAAAAATTTGCTCTCAGAAGGGGACCACCCTGAAACCAGTCTCGTCAGCTGACTCAGCACGCAAACACGGAAGATTAATAGGCATGAGTAGGATGAACACGAGGAGATCATGATGGGCGAGCGAGCCGAATATTTGGTTCTCAACAACTCTGCATCAGATGGTCACGTAACACACTAGGTGAGCTCGGGATCTGATTGGTTGAATCCACTACAAATACAAAGGGATAACTCGATTAAGCTACATGGTGCTTACCCTGGTGCGCAATATCCGCGGTGCATCATGCACCAGCAGAGTCCCAAACTACACGTACCCAATAGACTTCCACGATAGGCTATACTATCCTTGTCCTCTCGAGGGGTTCGAAGTTGGTACCGTCCATTTGGTTTTGATTTTGACGTACAGTGGACAGATCCTTCACAATCCATGCTTGACGGTCATACTAGTCCTGTGCTGGTTTTATTGCCATGTGGGGACACCTGGGCCACGCTAAACTGTCTGCGAATGACGACACGTCCTCACATTTTCTCGTGATATCCATATCATCGCCACAATTCGTCGCTGTCGTCACCGAACAATGTCTCGAACTATTTATTTCATTTTTATCTTCCCCTCACGCAGATCACTCGTACTGGGCCGAGTTCAGTGGAGATGTCCGTATGATTCGGTGTTCAGCGATTAGAGATCGAGTGTCGACTGATTCCCAACCTCTGTTCACCGCCTGTGCATGCTGCAAAGGTAGAAGGTGCCCCCGGTATGACACACCATGGCTGTGATGGCATCCATTTTTACCATGCTCCCTAGCTTCGGCCTATGATGAATGTGACGAAGAGTTGATACACTTAGAGAATCGATGACACGATGCATCACGTTTTAGGTCCTTCATTGTCAAAAATATGGAAGTCCGCCACTCCTCCCTCATATATGCACCACAGGATCTTCGGAAGTCTGCATCGGAGCATTGTACAGAATGGAGGGACAACTGTTTACATATTTTGCGCGCCAATGAGCCGTTCCCCACAATGGAAATCAGCTAGCGGAGCCCTGGCAAGTGTCGGCCGACGTCGCGTTTGTTACTTGAACAACACACATGTACAGTTCAGACAAGACTTCTAACAGAGTGTTGACCGAATGGAATTGGTCAGTCCATCAGAGCACATAGACCAAAGTGACTCACACTAAATCTAGCACCGCTCGACCGCCTTATCGGTCATCTTCCAAGACGACAGAGGAAGCGAAGCAAAGGAGAAGTATGTGCACAAGAGTACCCATTTCACCCGCGCTTTCGATGGGTGTGCAAGCCCACAACACTAATCCAAGCTACTTCTCGCCTACTGCCTACTGACCACAATTTTTCGTGAACGGGGCATATCGACTTAATGCTCTTCTCTCTTTTTTGTTGCCATTTGTCCTTCACCCATTATCACATTGCAAACCTATCTCGTTGGCATGAAGACTGGGGTTTTTCAGCGTCAGCCTTGAGACACAGGTGCCGGTGCGTCGCCAAGGTGCATTACGACGCGAGAAAGAATTCACAAACCTAGCCGACAGACGTCGTCTCACTTATGCAGGGCATGGAGAGCAAACGCGCCAATGAGGGCGCTGGGAGATAAACGATGTCACACCAAATATCAAAATATGGTTTCTATCCTCTGTTTTGGCGTTTCTACCGCCGACAATACTCGATGTGGCCTATATGTCTTCTGGTTCGTTAGCCTCGATTTCGTCGTCACCTTTCACCCAAACTTATTGCGATTGCCAGGTACGGAAGGACGCGCGCATCATCTGGTTCGGATGAAGAACATGAATACAAAAGGCCAAGTGATTCACGACTGCTTGGACGCAGAATGACAGGCTGCCTAGCGTGTGAATAGACACCCGGATTCCAAATACTTGGCGTCATTTGGGACAAGACGAGTTATGCACGGTCGTGGTCACACGAGCATGTACTTCCCGCATGTGTGAGTCCCCAACATACGGAAGGAGTAGATGGCGGGAGAAATGCTCACGCGGAAGAGCGCATGAAATCAATGCTTATAATTGAGGTATTCGTCTAGAGGCATTGCGCGATCACCTTGGAGGCGGACCTAGACAGATGATAAAGCGTCTCGGGGGCCAGATTGAACAAGCGAAGACGGAGAAACGGGTCCCGCTTGCCCTCCTTTTCATCCCATTCACCCACACACCCTGCCTTGACATTTGCCGCTTCTCGGCGCCTCGCTACTGTATCTTCATCGGGCCTCAAAGGCGCTTTCAGCGAGGCTTTCCCACCCGTCCAGCAGCTCATGCCTCTGGACAGGTTCGTGCAGTCGTTGGGGCCCTTTGCGCTCTGGCCCATCCTCGCCCCTATCACCCCTATCCAAGCGACATCCAAAGAGTGCAGGTGAGCATAACACACCACGACGACTTCTGTGGCAGAGCCAGAACGCGGGAGAGTCTGAGAACTTTTGGAAGAGGGCACGGGGACATATATCATCAGGGTTACTGACCATACTAGCAATGGTGGATACGGAGACCAAGACAGAAGGGTCAATCACGCTTCCTCTGAACTGAGGAAGGTTTTACGGACATCGACGAGGGTGGCATGCGTAGCGTTGAGGACGCCTTTATTGATGATGCTCTACTCGTTTTCTCTGTTTCATATGCACCACAGCCTTAAGTAACTACGCCGCCCCGCGTTGTGGGTCGGTCGGCAAGGACCTCGGAACGCAGGCTCAGTGTTAGGCGGTGATGTCCTTGATTCATGCTCTGCCCGATCTACCACCAGTAATTGCTGCTTAAACCGCTGGTACTCTTTGGTTTCCAATTCGTTGATCGTGGCGACCTTGGCGAGAGAAATATCCAGGTACTTCGCAAGGTTGTCATGCCCGTTTGCACAGCAAGTGGAGCCTTCACATTTTTGGGTGCGGAATTTGGTGATATCATCCAAGGTTGGATTCCATCAATGCATCTGATGGAATAAATCCACGATGCACAAGTCTACAGCAAGCCCAATGTTCTGGCTATCTAAGCGCTTCTTCAGATACTACATCTGACCCCGCCTACACTCCTCCCAACAGAAAAATATGAACGACAATTCGCAAAACGTTACTCCTCGTACGTACAAGTGCACTATCCGTCGATTGCGTGGCTGAATTCGTACAGAGGGCAACGCCGAGGAAACGGCCTCTGGGTTTGGACAACGTCCGGTCCCACGGTGCATGATCCTCTTGACATCGCGCGCTAGCATATAGTTGATGACACCTACAGCTTCGCTCTAATCATCGGAATCGATGGCTACTCTAAATGTCAGCAGCTTCGCGGAGCAGTCGCCGACGCGAAAGCAATGAAAGAGTACCTGCAAGACGAACACGGCTTGTCTGACGATCGCATCGTCGCGCTCTACAACGAAGCGGCCACGCGCGATGCGATGATCGCCGCTTTCAAGGGCATGAAGGAAAATGTGCTGATTGAAAAGGGGGATCCCATCGTGATCTTCTATGCCGGACACGGGAGCGAGCTCGCCGCTCCACCTGCCTGGCGCCTCAAAGGCGTGACCCAGTGCCTGCTTCCTCAGGACTATAGTGAACCTACGCATGACGAGGATGGGGAACCTACGAAAATTTTTCCAATTCCTGACCGTACGGTCGGTGTTTTGATCGAGGATATCGCCAAAGCAAAGGGCGATAACATCGTACGTCCTCATACCTTGTTCTGTTTCTTCATCTCCTAACTACGATCTACAGCTCGTCATCTTCGACTGCTGTCATTCGGCCTCTGGTACTAGATATCCAGACGCGGACAATGAAGATTCGGATGCTAAAGACCTAGAAGAAGGATATGTACCTCGAACTGTTAAGCTCACTGACGAGATTCCGTGGAACCTCGATATCAAAATCTGGGGACTTCGAGCAGGGAAATTCCCTGGTGATTTCGCGTTCCATGGTCTGCGGTCCCATGTCCTTCTGGCTGCTTGTGGCGAGAAAGAAAAGGCATACGAACATGAAGGGCGCGGAGAATTTACCAGAACTCTTTTGGAAGCACTCAGGAATTGTGCTCTTAATGACATCACCTATACCCAGATCCTCGAACGAGTACATCTTAAAAAGTAAGGATCCATCGGTATGTAAGGTACTTGCGCGGAAACTAACTTATCGAACCAACTTAGACAGCATCCTCACTGTGAAGGGATCAACAGGCATCGAGCCTTATTCGACACAAGAGTGCCTGCCGGAAGACATGTTTGGCATCCAGTCTTAGCTGAGGATGGCAAATATGTCATCGGTAGTGGCTTGTCTCATGGAATTGGACGCGGAGTGGGGTTCACCCTATATAACAATCAAAGGCTCCTGTTGGGCAGCGTACCAGTTGATGACACTGCCTCAATCGAGGAATTCAACACCACCATCATTCCAAAAGAGCATCTCACCGACGTTTCGTTCGCCAAGGTGGTTCGTGTTGGAAAGATACCCCTCCATCTAGAGAACCGTTCGGTACTCGAAACGCTCCAAATGATGGGTGAAGATGACACCGTCGCCGCCAATTTTCGGGTCGTTGACAACATTGAAGAGGCAAAGCTGCGCGTTGCAACAGGAGGCGACACCGTGGTCGTTCTCAGACTCTTAGATGATCGTCTCGACAGTCTTGGATTGATCAACGTTCCCCATAAGGTTGCTCCCAAAAACCTTCCTCAGGCCCTGGGTGCTGCCGCGCACTACTACTGGTACCTTGATCTCAAGAATAAAAAAAACAATCTGGGTTCCAACCGCGAAGTGGGTATCGATTTCTACTTCCTGAACAAAGAGTATGATGACTTTGGGACACCATTCTTTTACCCTACCGGGTCAACATTTTGTCGGAAGGATCTGCAGGGCAATTCGGACATCATAGATTTCGTCTTTGATGGGCAAGGACGTTATGGGATCGAAGTCAAGAACAACACTCCAAGGGATCTGTATGTGAATGCATTCTTGTTCAATAACAGTAGTCTGAGTATAAGTGAGCAAATCCACCGGTAGTTTGTTCAGCTTACTGATTATTGTTAGTCCCATGGTATTCGCAAGGGAACGTTTCCAGCAAGAAAACGGATGCACCACTAAAGAAATACGGAACATTCACCATCGGTTACGGGCCTGGAGGAGCAGCTCCGCTTTCCTTTTCGTTGGAGGACGACCAGGATATCGACATTAGCTATTTGAAGCTCTTTCTCGCAACTCGGCCTCTCGACTTGTCCGACGTCGAGCAGGCGTCGCCGTTTTCAAGTATCCACGCGCCGCCACTAATCAGGCGGCGTGTTGGCGGTAAAACCGACGTGGTTGTCGGCGGCCGCCACATCTGGTTCACGTTTGTAATACCTGTTGTGCAGAGACGATGGGAGAAGGGTGCGATGGAGCACTGAAGTCATGTTGCATACGAGTTATGTGGGCTTGAGGCGTTTCTCAGATATGATGTATGTGTCAGGTCATCGTCGCAGTCATGTAAACGTAGTTCTTCGGCAGGATCGGAGTCTTCCAGTGATCCCGGCGAAATGAAAGCTTGACCACATGTCAGTGGGCCGTGTGCCTTGATAAAAAGTCACTACAGACGTGAGGGTGAAGCACGGATGCTTTGAAGCTTCGCCTTTCAAGATGGAGGACGGAGAGCGATGCACGCACCACGCGACCTTTGCAACGTTCGATGAGACCACAGCCCATCCGACCCCATGTACATTTGCCTATAACCCTCCCATTTCGCCTCCTCCGCAATACTTCACCCAGCTTGTTGAGGATACCTGCTGCCCGCCCTGTGTTCTGTTTTCGGTGTCGCGGCTCGGCGATGGCATGTCGGAATCAAAAATGAGGTCCAGTTGAAGGAGCCAGAGGTCGGGGTGACGGTACAAGACTAAGAGTGGCAGCTGGGCGCGACCAAGGTCGGCGCAAGGCCGAGATGATGGTTTTTGCTCAGAGCGTCTTGTCTCTAGTGGTCTACTTGCTAACGCGTGTCACGGTGAATGCTGCTCATGGAACACTTTCTCAAACTTTGGGCCTGGACGGCAACATAAGCAAGACATCGGTTGGCAAAGCCCGCAGTCTGCAGACACGGTTTGAACGATGGTACATTTCAATGACGACACGCAATCTATCCGTGCATGACAAGGGGTTGTATATCACTGAGATGACAGCATTGGCACCTCGACAGTCAATCTCCACGACACGCGAGGTAAAAGGCAAGAAGGAGGCTAACGAGATCAGAATGTCAGGGTAAGCATGCAGTATAGTGTGATACCATACACTCACGTCTTCAATCACACATTACATAGGGCCGTCAGAGGAGCGGAAAAGTGTGTGAATGCAAGGGAACTAGATCACTCGGCAGCCCATGGCGCTCAAAACGAGTGAGGAAGGAGTTGCCGAGCTTGCTAAGATGCGCGAGCTTGTCAGGGTGATCATGAGGGAGGGGGCCAACATTGAAAGGTTTCGTCCTGCCTCACGGAGTAGGCCGTCCTGCAGGTTGGCAAGAAAAGCGCTCATTTTAAAACCCACTGTCAAAGTAGGATCCTCGACTCAAGACGTGATCTGCTAGTCATGGGTGCTTAGATCAGGTGAGTGGTAGCAGCAAAGGGACATCAAGCGTTTTCATGCCCTCTTCCCCAACAAGTTGAACCCTCTCCACGTTGTAGCCGCCCTGCAAAGGTAATGCAACGAAGTTTAATACCTTGATGATTTCACGAAAGCCAACGATCTGAGATTACATTCGCCACCTGTGAATCTTGCGCTGGCTATCTTTGCCTCAGAGACAGTCGCGGTGAAATCCACCACAACATGACTCTGCTTGATCGCATTCAAGCTGGCATCGCCGAGACGACCGCGATCCCCTGGGACCTCTCTCGGCCGTCAACGAGGACGACGCGACGCCGCAACGAAACTACCCCGTATCCCGTATCCTACCTCTCATACCCGATGCTCTGCCCAAGCCCGTGGATGCACTAGCGCAAAGCCCGTGGAGGTCCTCCCATAGCTTTCGTGTTCCCCTTCTTCAGCCGTTTTGGAGGCAAATATTTCCACTACCCTAACGCACTACAGGCTCCGCAGGTTAGCTTCAGGACCCAAAAGATTTGGCGATTACCTCACTAACTTCGCCTGTTCCTTCGCTTCGACATGGACGGTGTTGCTGTGCTGGGACAGGGACCAAAGCGGGAGGAGCCGAGGGGCGATGGATCCAAAGGTCTTGCCGAGCGGAGTTCGAGGTGGCGTTCTAGCTTAGCGAGGTAAACATCCGATTCTCTCTGGTCGGCGGACATTCCCAATTTCGTATAACTTAATGCGCCAGTAAAAACCTGGTATAGTGAATTGGGTGCCCATCGACTGTTGGACGTCGAGACGGCCTGTGATACGTTACCTCGACGGGACACATGGTCCATCTCGTGAATCCACAAGGACAAGTATCAAAGGGCAGCAATAGTGAGTTTTAAAGGTTAACTTAGATGCTACATACATACACTATACTAGCGACAACAAGGACCCGCTCAAAGCCAACTTGTTTAGTTGAACACGGGCGACGACAACTAACAAATACAACGGTAGATGTGTGGCAGGGCGGGACTCGAAACCTCGAAAACAAAAGGTGCGGTAGACGAAAAGCGAAGAGAATAAGTGAACACCGATTTACCAGTCGAATAAGCTACCATGAAACCAAAAGAAATGAACAGATGATATGTATCCATACGCTGGGACGCTAGGGGCCCACTTTGAGCGAGACTGCTTGCATGTCCAATCAAACATCTAGGCCCCCTTGTGTTTTATCTACCCCTTTTTCAATGCTATGGTCATCGATGATAGCAGAAATGCGGGCACTGAGCAAGTAAACGGTCGGACACTCGAAGATGACGTTGGAAGGGATGCGAGAAGCGGCCTTTTTGGCCACTGGGTCGGACGATCTTCGTAGAGCGCCCAATAACCCGTTTCGAAGATACGTGGCACTTAAGCTGTGAAAATAGTGATAAGTAAGCTGGATGTGAGCAACTTTACTTTTGGAAACCACATACCTATCAAAGCCCTGAGCAAATAGGTCTGTGCGCGGATCGATGAGACCGATGGCGCTGAGTGCACGCGCATGTGCCAACAACCATTCGTCGAGCACCTTGCACGTCCATGCTGACGGTCCAGGAAAGGCTTCCAAACTCGCATCGACAGTATCATACCTCGGCGAGTCTAAGATTCATGTCCATACACACGCGCACATGCGATTACATGACTCACAGTGTGTTGATCTCTGTTGCGTAGGCATCCAGCGTCGCTTTACATTGAATGGTGCCCTTGGGAGCACGTGGCATAGGCTTGTCCTCGCTAGTGAGTAGAATCATCTCCTTGAAGATGCGACTGAACGCCGGCGATGGCTTGTTCGCCTCATCAACCACAGGCCTCGATTCACTTTGGTCAGCGAGTATGCCCAGTCACGGCGAACGAACTTACCAGATTTGATTCCTAAACTCGGCCACGGCCATCTCGTCGGTGACATCGATGGCGTATTCCGGTCGAGGCTCTATGAGCACACCGACTTGGTTCCGCTCCCGTCCAAACATGACAACACCTTGAACTAGTGGAGACGACGCAATGACGCCCTCCATGATGGCGGGGACCGTCTTCTCTCCAGATGCGAGAATGATCACATCGTCGGTCCTTCCAATACTGTCGTCAAGGAACAAATACATGAACACCACCTTCGGCATAGACCATCCAGTTGGATAGCTTACATTCCCCACATGTTTTTGGTTGGGTGCTTCACGAAGATGTCCGACGTGGCGTATCCTTTCACATCAGATAAATTTTCCACCGCCATTTGATGATGTTCCGTTGACTGATCCGCCTTGTCAGCACTTTCCGTGCACCACCATAACGTAAAGAACTTCGTACCAAGATTTGCAACTCGTATGTATCGTTTCCTTGTGCCGCCCACCTGATCTTCTCCGAGTCCGAAAAACGAACCCACATCCAATCACCATCTGCAATATCTTCCTTGCTAGTCGTCCCCACAGGGACCCCAAATTCTGTCCCGCCGTAGCCGGTGGCAAGCTGCACACCGGAAGACCACAACTTCTGGCCGACTTTGGCAGTTATGAAGCCACCACCGCAGGTCTCCAGATCATCGATTCAGAGGGTGCAGGTTATATTAGGAGGGCACGTACTACATTGTCCATCTTCTTCAGAACGTCGATAGCTTCCTCCGACACGGCCATTTGTTCGAGGAACACCGGAACGGTCATCAGGACATTGCTTTGCGTCTGCTTCAGGTGCTGAATTATGTTATCGCTCGTTGGTATCACTGGTCGGGCGAGAGGGTCGGCGTGAGCGCATGGTGGATAGACCACAGAAGTGGTAAAACAAGAAATTGGTGCATAAAGACCCATAGCGATACCGAAAATATGGAATGCAGGCAATGCCATGACACCGAATCTACGCGGAGGAGGGAAATCGGCATACTGTCGAAAAGATGCTATAGATGATCAGTATGGGTATTTCAAGGAGTGCACGGAAACATACGGTGCGCCAGCCACTGAATTTGAATCCTGTAACTGTGGACAATGGGTTTAGGGTATCCGGTACTACCCGAGGAATGAAAGTAGATAGCGGGAGAGTCAAGATCAGGACGATTAGAAGGGGGTGGGTAAGGAACAAAAGAGTCTGCTATGACCTCCTTTCCAAGCTTTGGAAAGGCATAGCGAAAAGCGGGAAGTTCGTAAACGGTTATGTGGGCACCTCGATTTTGGAGTTGACGTCGGATATCATCGATAAGCGATTTATGAGCGTGATCAAGGGTCACGATACGTGAGCAGTTGGCCCTCTTCATCATATTTACAACCGCCGCAGCAGAATTTCGGGGCGATACCGGGAATGGCTAGGCTGGATTGAGAACAGCGCACAAAAACAAAAAAGGAAGAGCAAATATGAACGTACAACCCACCCGGCAATCGACAAGCCCACAACAACGGCATGTTGGAGTATCGTGTCTGTGTTGGCGATGATTATGACGGCCTCTCCGTCGGGGCCTTGGCGGGAGGGACGAAGCGCATGGGCGACTCTGTGAGCAGCTCGACCGAATTCAAGGAAAGAAATTTCAGTCAGCGCATCTGGAACACTTTGATTCGTGTAAAGGAACATTGGAAAACGAGGGTTTTTTTCCATATGGAAGTTGATCAAGTCAGGAAATAGGAGGGAGTGGTCAAGAGGTGGGAAATGGGGACTGGTGGTCCGGGGGACCATAACTGACGAAAGTACGCTGGGTTATCTGGGATGATTGATGTGACTGAAGCGCTCACAAGGTATTATAACCGACCGAGCTGGCGGGTGGCGTTACCATGAGTCATAAGAGGTTCATCGATGGTGAACCTACCAAAGACTCCATTCATAGTATAGCGCTTGGATGACACAAATGATGATGGCCCGCGAAACGCACGCACGATTACGAGGGGGAGATGGACACGCCCGGCTGAGGTGTCCCTTGCCGCAGCTAACAGGGTCTATCATGCGTGCAAAATATTTTTACAACAATTCAATTTGTCGTCGACGCACAAAGTCGATGATGTTCTGGACTGACTGTAGAGTATTATGTAATATCTGCAAGTGACCCGCTCACGTGTACAACGTCGATCACAGTCATGGAGCTTATTCTCCCCACCACAGCCATGGCTCGGTCATATGCCCCCAAAGGTACATAGGCTCTGTCCAACACCCTAGCGCACTCCTGCGTCAAACGAACTGCATTCAGAGTAGGTAACGTGCGTGAGCACCCCAGTTGTGTTGACTCTGTCATTGAGGATGCTTTCGTCCGGCAGGGAGCAGTCGCAAGAAAGCCTTGGATGTATTTGCAGTAAAAAAATCAAGGTAATGACAGATATCACTGTTCTGACATCCATATAGTACCCATTCGGGGAACCAACGAAAACGGAATTCCGAGCGTTCCTCGCATTGTTTGCTCCATATTTACGACCTCCATGTCAGAGAGTCCCTCTCGAAATCCAATACTCCACCCATGCATCTGCCTCCATCTCTCCGATCGCCTGCATGTTTGTCATCGTTGCACTCACCTCCTGTGCCTTGGCAGTACGAAAGTTGGTCAATCCCCCGGCCTCCGTCATTTTGCCAGCATCCCGACTCCGGGTGGCCTCGTCGGCCCGTGACAACGTACGGAAGAACTCGAGCAATTTTATAGCAGGCTGTGTATTTTTAGCTCAGCACCGATTCTCCATTCACCAGCGAACGGGATCCGACGAAGACTCACGATCTTGACCAAATCGTCTGCAGACGCATTCTCTGCCTTTCCCTCTAATAGCCGAAACCATTCACCAAATGGAACGATCGGGAGGGCCCCCTCCCCAGCAAGCCCCTTCCGCCTGATGATCGCGCGCTGCACAAACGCAATGATATCCGCCCACCGTGCACTGCGTGGGTTGACAATGTTGAGTGCAGACGGTGGCGCCTCTTTGGAAAATGCCGTTTCCAGAATCGCAGAAACTGCTTCCTCTACGCACAGCCACGACACGGCCTAGGATCGCCATCAACATGCAAGAGCGAACAGGGGCCATCGAGTCACTCACACTAGCAGCCTCCGGAAGTACACCAAGAGTAACACTGGATTTGACAAGGATCGGGAACCAATCTGTCGTGGCCCAGAATCCGCCGTGTCCACCTGCTATCTGGCCAATGCGAAGGGAAGTCGCACGTAATCCGCTCTTGGCGATAATCTATTCCCGTGTGTTAGTACTAACAGTCCAACTATTCATCGCATCGTGACTGACCCTCTCACACACATATTTTCCTTCTCCGTAACCCGATCCGACAGCGACGGAAGGATCGAGTTGGACCTCTTCTGGGAAACCACCTTTTGAATTATCCCAACCTTGCCCAGATGCAACCGAAGACGTAAATAAGAACCGGATATTCTTCTTCTGGGGGGATTCTAGGGCGAGGTCGATCAGATTCCGCGACGCCCGAATGCTGTCCTCAAAGGAGGATATCGTCAGGTTGAAGTCGAGGCGCCACGCATTGTGTATGATCAACGTGACCGAATTTTGAATCTGCGGTCAATATGTCAACAAGTATAATCTTTGGCGAAGTCAAAAGTCAACCGCACTTGTTCATACTGGGCGGAAGACAGGCCACACTTTCGCAAAGATGCATCGGCTTCGACGTACACGAGCTTATTCAATTCCAAGAGTTCGAGCGGAAGTCCCCTATCTCTGAATGCAGCCTTTTGTCGTTCCGCCATGAACTTCGTAGAAGAGGGTCGATTGAAAGCAAACACACGCTGGACCCCATG
>JBBPUK010000197.1:0-39964 GCA_038094635.1 Tylopilus cervinicoccineus
AATGATATTAGAGTGTAGTTACAAGTACCTGGAGTTCACAGTCAGAAACTGAAGAAAGCGCTGACTGTGGAACTCCAACTATGCACTGTGAGGAGAAACAAACAATAACAATGCGCCACAATGTGGCACAACATCTAACTATGGAAAACACTAACAAATGCGCAAAGTGCGCAATCAATGAGATACAGTTAACACGATGTCTATATGGAGCAGCCAAATGGATTTGCAGAGGGCAATGCAAACACAATGGTCTGTTTACTCCAGAAATCACTTTATGGGACGAAACAGGGCGGAAATCGATGAAATCGCAAGATGCGCACCACTCTCGAGTCCATGGGCTTTACTCAGATGTACTCTGATGCTGCGGTCTATATCCTGGTCCGAGGTGATGTCCATATCATGCTCCCTGTCTTTGTGGATGATATGACCTTCGCATCCAAGTCTCTTGATACAATCAAGGTGGCAATCGAGGATCTGCGCAAACACTTCAAGTTGCGCGATCTGGGGGCCACCACAGAAATCCGGGGCATCAAAATCGATCGTGACCGCCCCAAGCGCTCCCTCACCATCTCCCAGCATCAGTACTGCGTTGATATGCTTGCACGCTTCAATATGGGCGATTGCAAGCCTGTCAGCACTCCCATGGATCCTGGTATTGCCCATTGGAACGCAGTTAAGCATTTGTTTCGCTACATTAAAGGCATTCTGAACTACACCATCACCTATTCCCCTGATCCATCCACTTCCCAGCTCTTCTCCACCTTCTCTGATGCAAATCATGGTGGTTGCAAGGACTCTGGGCGGTCCACTGGTGCATATGTGGTGAAGATAGGTACTGGTGTCGTCTCCTGGATGTCCAAGCGTCAGCCAATTGTTGTGCTGTCCACTACTGAAGCAGAGTACATGGCTGCATGCAAGGCAGGCAAGGAAATTGTCTGGATGCGCAAGCTGCTCCAGGAGCTTGGGTTCGAGGTGAATGGAGCATCCAGCCTTCACATGGACAATCAGTCGGCGATCCAAGTGGCCAAACACCCTGAGCATCATGGGAGAATGAAGCAGCTCGATTTGCGGTGGTTTTGGCTGCGTGATGTGGTTGATAAAGGTGTTATCTCGCCTCATTTCATTCCAACAGCTGATATGCCAGCTGATTTGCTCACTAAGGCACTTCCTCGTGCCAAAGTGCAGCACTTTTGTGCGATGCTTGGTCTTTCGTCATTTGGGACAAGTTAGTTTTTCTTTTCTATCCATTTTCCTTTCATTCCTGCAGAGATGCGCAATCAGGGGGGAGTGTTAACTGTATCTCATTGATTGCGCACTTTGCGCATTTGCTAGTGTTTTCCATAGTTAGATGTTGCGCCACATTGTGGCGCATTGTTATTGTTTGTTTCTCCTCACAGTGCATAGTTGGAGTTTCACGGTCAGCGCTTTCTTCAGTTTCTGACTGTGAACTCCAGGTACTTGTAACTACACTCTAATATCATTAGTTTCTGACTGTAAACTCCAGCTGTGTCGAATTCCAGCTGTTTACCAGGAAATGCAGCATTGTTGCTATCAATGTTGGCAACAAATAGCGGTGGTGCTGACGTGCGAGAGAAAGTCATGCGAGTTGCATTTATATGGACAACAAAATCTATGCGACGAGTGAGGTATAGCACAGCAAGCAGGTTGTTGCGCAGTTGGGGGACATGAAGGACATTCGAAAACTCGACCGCTCGACATCTCTTGCCATCAATCACTGGGTGAAACACCACTGAACCAACTCCAGCAGAATAGACAATGGTGTTGTCTGCAAGCTTGATTGGGACGCGAAGTGCATAACAGCGGCACTGGCAATGTCCTCTCTTCTCACAGAATGTGCATGGGGTGTTGCGAGCACATTTGCAGCCCGAAGTGGTTGCAGACAGCGCGGAATCAGTGGGCGTTGAGGGAGTGGCATCTGGACGAGGACAACGGTTGATTTCCTCTGTCTGGAACGCCGCTTTGACCTTGTCTTTGTTGAGATCAGTGAGTAGGGCGAGTGAGGAGGTGAAATGGCTATATTCTGAGCCCAGAGCGCGAATCATTGCCATGCAAGTCAACTCTGCATCTAAAGTCATCATGTCGAATGATATATGCTGCGGAGATTCTGAATCCTCGACATAGATTCTTCGACATGAGCAGCAAGGGCAGGTAGTGACTCTTCTGGACACTTCCTGATGCTAAAAAACTCGTCATAGGAGACAAATCGACTGCTGGCCTTTTGTTGGACAAAGACACTCTTGAGTGTGTCCCAGGCCTTAGTTGGGTCGTCCTGGTTGGCATGCATGTGGACTCACTGGTCTGGTGCAATATTGAGCATCAACTCGCCAGCTGCCTTGTCCTGCTTGATGTCCCAGGTGGTTTGCTCTGCTCCTGGGGTGGTAGGGCGTGTTTCTTTCCCATCTACAAGTTGCCAGAGGCCTTTGGAGCGTAAGAGAGCCTTCATTTCTTTGCTCCAGGTGATGTAGTTGTTGCCATTGAGAGGCTGAATGCGGTGGGAGTGCTAAGACTAATCTGCAGCCATGTTGGAGTGGATGGGAGCGAATAAGAGCAATGGGGTTGGTAGGAGAGTGGGTAACTGAGTAGTGGGTCAAAAATTTTGCAGGCAACAAGGAGCTTGTAAAGCGACTAAGGCACAGGGCTCATAACCTGTTAAACAGCTGGAATTCGACACAGCTAGAGTTCACAGTCAGCAACTATTGATATCAGCATATAGTTACAAATACCTGGAGTTCACAGTCAGAAACTAAAGAAAGCGGTGACTGTGGAACTCCAACTATACACTGTGAGGAGAAACAAACAATAACAATGTGCCACAATGTGGCGCAACATCTAACTATGGAAAACACTAGCAAATGCGCAAAGTGCGCAATCAATGAGATACAGTTAACAAGATCAACACCCATCCAGTCATGCTTCCCCTTCATCCAATCCCATCCATCTCTTTCTACCCCTTCTTCTCCCTTTCAGTCAACCTCATCATCCAACTCCCCTATGCCAAGAGTTTTGATGCTGTCATGGTCATGATAGACCATGGCCTTATAAAGGGAGTAATCTACACTCTCTATTGTTTTAACATCTTAGCTAAAGGGGTAGTATAACTCTTTCTCAAGCATATTTTCCCTCAAATTACACTTCATGACAAACTTATTTCAGATTGAGGCCCCCAATTTGCTTCTACCTTTTCCAAGAAGCTTGACTAACTCTTATAATATAATGTTACTCTCTCCACCACTCATCACTTCTAAACTGATGGATAAATCTACTCAAGATGGCCAAATTTCATCACAACTCCTTTTCCCATTCATCCACCAACAAAACTTCTCTTTGAATATGAATCTTATGTATATCTCTCCCTAGACACAATCTTCCTCCCAGCATTACAAATACAATTAGATAATATAGACTTTGCATAAAGGGAGACCCTGACCACTCATGAGAAAGCATAATATCTTATAAAGAAATGGATCACTACCCATTTCCTCCCTTGGAAAGTTGATGATATAGTATAGTTTGAAGTCAGAAATTTTTTCCATCCCAACCTCCCTTGAAAACTATTCTCTAAATATGAGAAACTCTTTGAAATCACAGAAGTACTCTCTTCCCTTACCTATTGCCTCAAGCTACCCCCAATCTGGAAGATTCATGACATCTTCCATGCCTCTTTTCTTAGCATACATCAAGAAACCTAAGAATATAGCTCTAACTACCTCTGTCCTCTTCCTGATCTGATTGATGGGGAAGAAGAATACAAAATTGATTGAATCTTATACTACCAAGGCCCATCATCAAGAAGGCAGTACCTAATGACTTGGAAATCTGAAATGAATCTTGACCATATGTCTAACATTCTTTGGATTTATAAATAAACACACAACCTCTAAAACCATACCTGCTGACAACTAAGAAATCACCTACCTAAATTTCATTTCCCCTTATATAATCTTTCTTTTATTTATCCACCTCCTTCATTTTATTCTTCTGGTTACTATTATTTCTCTCCTTGCCTATTACTTCTCTTTTCATTTAATAAACCTTTGACATATCTAGATGACTCACTCTCAAACTGCTTACATTTCCACTAATTACAAGCCCCCTCATATCTCCTTAGGCCAACTTTTCCATTTCTTGATCATTAATATAATCTGTAGAACAACTCAAGTATAACAACAAGGGAAGACACATATAGGAGCCTGTGATTATTGAGTGAGGACATCTTAAGAACTTAATCATACTATGGTCCAATGAAGGGCATACTCTAATAAGATAAAACTCTCAGAAGAACAGACTGAGGTTGCTCTCAGCTATCTGGACTTTATATACCATAGTGTATATACATCATGTGATCTAGATAATCTATACATACCAGACAATCCTTAGCCCTTGTCATCACATATGTGTTAAACAGCTGGAATTCGACACAGCTGGAGTTCACAGTCAGAAACTAATGATATTAGAGTGTAGTTACAAGTACCTGGAGTTCACAGTCAGAAACTGAAGAAAGCGCTGACTGTGGAACTCCAACTATGCACTGTGAGGAGAAACAAACAATAACAATGCGCCACAATGTGGCGCAACATCTAACTATGGAAAACACTAGCAAATGCGCAAAGTGCGCAATCAATTAGATACAGTTAACAATATGCCCTCTATTCATATCTGGACCTTAGCTGGCTGCATACTACTCACAATGATGTGTCTTATACCCTAGGCCCATAGATCAGGCATGTGTACTATACATATGACCCTTATTTCCATGTCATCTACAGCCCAGATCCAAGATCTCCTTCTTGTATGATCCTATAATGGTGATCTCTGCTAGCAATCCATTGTAACTGAGTTGTAAGCTATTATCTATTACACTCTTGTGGCCATAACAGTTACCCTCCATTAACTTACTTATATAGATATGAATTATCCTTTCTTTGCCTTTAGACAATATAACTTCCCTTCACAAGAAGATCTCCATTATATGGAAAATGCTTCATAGAACTTCTAGTTGACATTGTCCTTTGAGATCTTGTTATGGTTGCGAAACCATAACGGAAAGGGTTACGACGGCTGCAATGGATCTCACCGATTATAAAGCATTGGCATCTACATTTGGGATCTGGGCCACGGATCACATGGAGATGAAGGTCTTGGGCATTGTGCATGCCTGATCTATGAGGCCTTGGTGGGCGCAGAAGCGCATCATTGTGGTAAGAAGCCATAGCCAATGGCTAAGATCCGTTATGAAGAGGGGTGTCATATGACGACAAGGGTCAAGGGTTCCCAGTTACTACATACGTAGCCTAGGTCATGTGATGTATATACACCAAGGTATATAAAGGCTAGAATGGCTGAGGGCAACCTCAGTCTGTTCTCCTGAGGTTTTCCCCTCATCAGAGCATTGGGGTTCGTCCCCTCTTAGTGGTGACTCTCCCGGCTTAAGTAGTGTCCTCGGCCGGCCTCCCACAAGACTCCCATACACGTCTTCCCTCGGCCTAGTCCTTGGGTTGTCTCTGGTGGTGGTTGTATCAGATCTTAATAGATGAAGAATCTCTTCTAGCCCTCTTGTGATCTGCATTCCTTCAAATCTCAAGATTTGCCCTTATAGCAGCTTATTCTACCTACTCTTGATACCTTCAAAGAGATACTACTACTAATAGAGATAATTAGAGACATTGAGTGATGAGCTCATATCTCTCTTCTTTTAGCCATGAATTAACTATAACTGGCTGTGCTAGTAGCTCAAGTAGATGAAGATGCCAGATATCAAGCTCAAGCCTCTACTCTCTTGCTATCATCATCCCTCTCTACATTTTCTCCTTTTTAGAAAATTGTGAAATTGCCCTCCTGAAGATTTGGAATCAGATTTTATTGTAATAAAGAGAAGAAGTCTATCTGCTAGTCACTTTAAATAGATGCTTTATTGAAGCCTGCTGTCAAATCCAGATTCTTTGAATTAAGTCCAAAGTTTCTGAACAAGGATGGAATTAGAGGCAATGTAAGAATGCATGGAGGGACTGGAGGTGCAGCAGATGTTCAGAGGTATAGTAGAGGGGTAAGACTTCAATATAGAACTTATATATTATGTCCTTGTCAAGTTCCTAGCCTTGTTTACAAGTAAAGAGTAGAGGGTGGAGATAGAGATAAGGTTAAGTGTCAGACTCGAAATGGAGTGACTTAGTTGATATTCAAACTAAAGTGCTAACAATGAAGATATAGGGTTTATATACAGAGGATGAAATGAATGAGTAAGTCAGACTGGACAAGCAAGCTCTGATGACAGGGACTATATACCAGAGACAAGCAATGCCAATGTCAAGTGTCAAAGTCAAGTAATGAAGGAATCAAGTAGAAGTCAGGATGAAGCTAAGGCATACTGAAGACAAGAAGAAATGGAGATAGATTCAGAGATCACTGAAGATGGTAGTGAAAGTACTAGAGGTGGGCTAGATGAGATATGACAGTATCCCCCCTCTTAGGACTGAACTTTTGAAGGTTGCTAGTGTGAACTATATAAAGTTCAAATTTGAAGCCCAAAATCTGTTGACATATATCTCTAAGTATAAAAAATAGGTGTTATGACTTTTCTACCCTTTACCTTCAACTCTTACCATGTCAACTAGCAAATATGCCAATATCTGTGACTGGAGTGAAGATTGGCTCTATAAGGATAAGAATAATAATGATGAGCTCTATGAGACAAAGGTTAGGGAGTGTAGGTGCTATTGACAGACAAAAAAGAAGGAGAAGAAGTAGAAGAAGATAAAGGAGATATGAAAGTGGGTGACCAAGGAGAAGCATAAGGTGACTGAGAAGGTAGCCAAGAAGAGGATACATAGTGTCTCAGAGACCAAATGAAGCTAATGAGGGGACAGGCTGTGAAGATCCAGCAATAGCAGCAATAGGCTAGTGGGAGTGGTGCAAAGGGCAAGAGCAAGAACAAGGCATGTGCACTCCCTAACTGTAAGTGGTGCATGGAAAAGGGATTGAAGTGTATGCCCTGGAAAGGTGCAAAGGCCACCACTACATGTCAGAGATATTATAACAGGAAAGCATGGTGCATATACTTAGGGGTCAAGAAGCTGGTAAAGTAGAGGAGGAAGCTGGCAGACAATGACAGCAAGGAGGAGTTATTATGCAAGAAGCAGCAGTTAGAGGGGGTGGACTCTGGGCTTGGAGGAGCAATAGAGGAGTGGATGAAGATAGAGGGGCTATTATCCAGAACATGGAGGAGATAAACTGACAGTTAATCTATATCAACCACCTTCTGGCAAAGTTAGTGATGCTGAGAGAAGAGGATGTCTGAATGAAGAGGCATGAAAACTGAGAGTCAGAGGACAAGAAGCAGTTGGAGGAGAATATGGAGGATGAGGAAGGGGTTTCAGAGGAAGTGGAGAGACTATGGGAGGAAGTGGTGGAGTTAGATTACTGGAGAGAAGAGGGTGGAGAGCAGGCTATGGACAGGTCTGGCCAGTAGATAGTCCCTTTCCACCTGTAATTGTCCTAAAATAAAAGTGTCTTGATGTCTAAGTATGAGGTTTAGATTTATCCAGGTACCAGAGATGATAATCCATTAGAAGATCCAATGTGTGACTCAGCTTAGTGGTAAGTAGCCATGAAGTTTCTTTATCAGTCCCTTCATAGCCTAATCATCTTATCAAGTACAATAGCTTGCAAACTCTTTTTCAGTGATCTACTTTTGAATCTAAAATTTTAGCAATCTCAAACTTTGGTTCTCCATTGATCTCTACCAGAGATGGCAGAGATTGGGTCTAGTTAGGGATGATATTTGGTATGCTAGGCTCTAATTGAGAGACATGGAAAATAGAGTGAATAGCCCTCATGCTATTAGAGAGGCAGAGTGTAAAGAAGTGGATATCAGACTGTGTAATAACCTTAAAAGGTCCTAAGTTCTTCTCTAATAGCTTTCTAGAAGGTTTAGTGGAGTTGAAGTACTTAGCCTTGATGAACATCTGATCTCTGATGTGGAGGTCCAGTGCCAGAGAATGTTTGGCATCTGTAGGGTCTTGATATCACTTTTAGGCATGAGCCATCTTCTTATGGAGGAATTAATGTAGGAAATCAAGGTCAAAAGAGTACTTGTGAGCATAAGCTGAAGTAAGAGTCTTACTCTGGATGTATGGAGATGTTTGGATGATAGCTCTTATTAGTAAAAAAGGGTGACACACTGATAGTAGTGTTAGGAGCATTATTATATGCAATCTCCACAAGAGACAGGAGTTCAGACCAATTGTCCTGCTGGTAGTGGTAGTAGATGCACAGATATTGCTCTAAGGTCTGGTTCATATGCTTTATTTAACTGTCATCTTCTGGATGATGACTAGAGGTGAAATGCAATCAGATATCTAGGGCTTTTCCTAAAGAACAGAAGAAGTACAAGACAAACTCAGAATCTTGATCAGAGGTGATGTGGGAAGGAATGCTGTGTTTGACAAAGATGTGCATCAAGAATAACTTAGCTAGCTCCAGAGATGTCATAGTGTTCATCATCGGAATGAAGATGCATTGCTTGAAGAGGCAGTCAATAACAACTAAGATAGAGGTGAATTCAAAGGAGGATGGAAGCTATTTGATGAAGTCTATTAAGATGGAGTTCCATGAATGTTCAGAAATAGAGAGTTGTTTGAGTAGACCATATGACTTATGTCTAGGAACCTTCACACAGATGCAGGCAGTACAGGAGGAGATATATTCTTTAATGAAGGTATATATGCCTGGCTAGGTATATTTATGGTGAATGAATTCCACAGTCTAGTTCTGTCTGAAATGTCCAGAGAGTAGGTGATTATGTTTATAGTAAAGGACATAGAGGTAGAGATTGTCAGCATTGGGGATGTAGATGTGACCATCTAGATGAAGGAAACCTTCAGTGTCAACTGACCATCTAGTATTGGAGGACTCCAATTCAGACATGTGTATAGAAGTCAACAGGTCAGAGGGAAGAGTGGATAGAATATTGTTGTGGAGTTTCTCAACCTTGTACAGTATGCTAGTATGGAGGACTAGAGCAGTGAGGTATATAGCTCAGAGGAACATAGCAAGCTATTCCTGGGTAAAAATAGGGCAGAAGTTCTATGAATTGACACAAGTGTAGTTCTTATCCCCTTTTTTGGGATAGATGTCCTAGTGTCTAGTAAGGGAATTAGGTTTTATACTAAGGCATCCAGGGTGGAAGCAGACAACCATGTTAAACCTGGAGAGGAACTCCAACCACTGAGCTTGATGGCAGGAGAGTAGTTTGATAGTAGTAAAATACTCTAGGTTTTTATAGTAGGTGACAATGTCCATCAGAAATGCAGATCCTTCAAGGTAATGCCACTAGAACCTAAATACCTCATGGATGGCAAGCAATTCCTTATTATAAGTGTTATAGTTGAGTTCTGGAGATGACAATATCTGAGAGTAGTAAGCAACTAGGTAGATTTTGTCATCCAGACAATAGATGAAAAAGATTCCTATGATAGCATAGTCAGAGGCATCAGTTTCTACTCTCATTGGAGCATCTGAAATCCAATGGATAAGGATGGGGGTGGAGGTGAAGGTGTTCTTGAGTTTTTGAAAAGTGATATGACAGAAGTTGAAGAAATGCCATGGAATACCCTTCCAGGTGAGGCAGGTCAAGGGGAGAATAATATCTGAATAGCTATGGATAAAATGTCAATAGAAATTTGTGAATCCTAGGAAGGACTGGATATCATTTACTTTGCAGGGTTCAGACCAATCCTGGATAGCTTTGACCTTCTCTGCAAACATGGTAAGTCCAGCTGGAGAAAGACAATAGTCTAGGTATTTGATGGAGTCTGTATGGAACTCACATTTCTTGGACTTGACATAAAATCCATATTTGCAGAGTCTTTGGAGGACTTCTCAGACATACTCTTGATAAATAGCCTTGTCTTTGGAGAAGATGAAGATGTCATCCAGATAGACTATAATGCAAATATTAAGTAGATTAGTAAAGATAGAATTGATAAACTGCTGGAATGCAGCTGGGGCATTGGCAAGACTGAATGGTATGACAAGCCATTCATAGGATTCATAGCATATGCAAAATATGGTCTTTCATTCATCCCCCTCTGCAATGTAGATAAGATGATAGGCATGTTGAAGGTTGATCTTAATATAAATTTTTGCATGGCTTAAAACATCTAGGAGGTCAAAGATGTGCAGAAGTGGATAGTGGTCTTTCTTTGTGATTCTATTGAGTTCTCAGTAGTCAATACAAAGGCAGAGTGAACTATTCTTCTTATAGATAAATAGGACTAGAGCAGCATGTTCAAAGGTAGACAGATGAACAAATCTGGTGGCAAGATGCTCATCTAGGAAAGTCTAAAGTGCCTTAAGCTCTGCAGGGGAAAGGGAATAAAGAGTTCCTAAAGGGGATATAGTACCTTCCTTGAGATCAATCTTAAGATTATGCTCATGATGTGGAGGAAGCTAGGAGGCTTTGCTCTTGCTAAAGACATCAGTAAACTCATGATATTCTGGAGGTATACTGGAGAGATTGGGGATCTTAGGAGCTGTGGAGAAAGCATAGAGATCACTTTCCTTAGGTCAGATTTGCATGCTGAACTCCATAGAGCCTTGTGAATGGTATTCTAGCACAAATACTAGAGCACTAATAAAGGCAATAGAAGAAGGCTTGTGATCAGAGAAACACAGTGGATCTGATGGAGAAGGGGCAGCCAGAGAAGTAACCAGAGGCTGCAGGAGTGAGCTCAGAGGTGGGGTTGGTCTGGCCTATTCAGATGAATTGAATGAGATATTGCCCAAAATTCAGTCAATCAACAGATTGTAGTAGGTGAGCTAGTTGTGTCCTAAAACAAGGGAACAAAAACCATCCAATGGAGTGATGTAGAATCTCATCAGAGTAATTGTTATATACTGATTCCTGCATATCCATTTTCATATGTCTTGTTTTCTTGCAGCTTATCCTTTAGTTCTATTCTAACTTTATACCTTCCATTGACAAAATATGTTGCCTCCTTTTTCTTCAGCCTTTAATTTTCTTTGGAATCAAGATACCTTCCTTTTTGCCTTCCAATACTTATCAACTGACTGTTATATGTTGGAGTCTTTTCTTCATGCACCCCCATTTTTTTTTTCCTTTTCAACATATGCCTTTCATGATTCTTCCTTTGTCTTGAACTGTCTCCAGTATGTGCTCAGGGGAAGTTCTGTTGTTCAATCATATTTCAATGACCTGCTTCTGTATTCTACCACCAATGGCCTTCCCTCTTCAGATATGTTTCTAAGCCATTGGTGATACCCTTCCCATTCATAGTATTTTTGCTTTAGGCTATCTGGTCCATGCTCTGCTGGTTTACCCTATAAATAGGGTCCTCATATATACTAGTACTTTAGTTTGTTCTATGCAATCTACATGCTAAGGCTCCTCCTCAGAACAGCCAGTTGCCTTATCCACCTTCTGAGTATCCTCTACCTTTGACTATCAACTATCTCATTAGAAGTTCTTTTCTCTCAGTAAAAGGAACTATTCTTGTGATCTTAGTTTGCCATTACTGATTATTTATAGAGAGGGCTGTATCATCTATGCTGCTGCTAGGTCATCCACATATAGGAGTGCTGAGGCTAGCATTTATGCAACTAGGAAGATTTGCCATCCAGAAGCTGCACTGACTATGTTACTATTTGTGGATCCAGATCTGCACAGAGGTACCACCTATTGTTAGAGACAGTTGCTGTTCTATCTAGTTGTTTTAGTATGTTTGCATTAGGTGCTGTCACACCATAACAAAAGAACAAGCTTGTCAAGTCATCCCCTGCTCTTCAGTAGAAGGGATCTCCATAGTCATCCACCCTATCATACTGCTCTCCTCTGAATCCTTCTGACTCAGAATCCAATACTTCATCCAGACCTATTTATTACCCTCTCCAGGCTTCGCAAACTCTGCAGCACTTGCATACCCCTATTGAATATCCCCCTCTAGTCAGGAATTCACCACTTCAAGCTTCAACTCTGATCTTCACCACTGCAGTATCATCAGTACTTATGCACCCCCAGATCATACCACCACCTCAAGAACTTATTCTATCAGACTGACCCTCCATTCTCCCTAGACCACCAACTCCTAACAATGGTAGCATATATATGGAATTAAAAGGTAGATTATCTGATGACTTTACTGGAGAAGCAGACAATATCAATTACTGGCTTTTAGCTATCAAAGCCTATCTAGAGATCAACACATCAGTTTATATGATAGAGGTGTTGAAGAACTCTTAGTCCTGGTGAAGGCATCTAAGGGATTTTCCTACAGGACCTAGAGATATGTGTGTGTGGAAAGGGTGATAGGTTCACTCCAAAAGGGACTTAATATACAGGAAAATAGGATGTCAGAAGTCCTTAAGCTAAAGGCCAGCCAGGAGAATACAGGAAGGGGTCTGGTATATAAGACCAGAGGTCCAGTCTGTTATTAACAGAGTTAGTAGGCAGAAAGATATATATGGGGTGGTAGAATATGAGCAGAATGATAACAGTGATGGTAATAGTGGCGGTGGATGGTTGACATGTGGTCGGATGATGATGAGCAAATAGGAGCTGGCTTTCCTAATCTTGCTACATCAGATTTATAGTCCTAGGCATACCTGAGACTCTGTATATGAAATTGGAAGATCAGTAACAATTCCATGTGAAACTATAAGTTGACATGTAAGTTCAAAACCAAATGGTAAGTAGTGTTGATAGTTCAGTCTATGAGATTGAAGTCTAAGACTGACCATGTAGTCCAATATACTTTCAATTCTGGGTCAGTCTACATATAGGATGATGGAAAGATATTTAAAGGACTGTAAAGAAGCTAAGAACAGGTGACAAAAACATAGAAATTAAAGGAATGTAACTATAGAAACATACTGGTTTCTACATCTATGGGGACTTTGCTACTGACTGCCCCCAGTCAGACCAAGTGGCTGTGTATATGACATGGTGCAGAGTTTGAATTGGGTGAGTCACAACTTACTAATCTATTTCACTAAGACTCTCTCTCTCTCTTTCTACCACCTCCACCATATTGTTATGAAAAGCTGAATTGCCCACAGCCACCAACTTGCTGATGCTGGTGTCATGCACCACTGCCAACTCAAGGACTGATGGGCAGTGGTCACAATAAAATTGAATGCCAAGTCGCAGATGTGGCTGGGTAATGCAAGCAATCTACATGAAGAGTAGGACAACTGGGTTGTGCAATTCCAGGCTGCCTTAGTAAGTCTTTACTCATATTAGAGGAAGGGGCATACTGAGGAGCACCACAGGAAGAATGGGACACCACAACCACTACCACTACCAATATAATACTCAATATTAGCCTCTTTGATGAGGTTGCCAACCACCTGCAGATTATAAAGCAAAAAGCCTATGAGTGGACCCACCATGTCGACCTGTCTACAGAGCCAGTGGGGGAAGAGGAGGCTGTGCCAGCTGAGAATGAGGGGAACATGTGAGTCAAGACTGAAAAGAAGCAGGGGAAAACAAGTGGTGAAGGAGCAGAGGGAGTGTAGGGGCCCAGAATGACATCGGACACAATATCCATCACATCATCCGGGCTAAAGATGCATAGCTGCAGGATTGCATGCAACTCAAGTTAACAGTATGACAGTAGGGGCATGAGGAGGAGGTCAAAGAAGAGAATGCCACTGTAGAGAAGAAGACCAAGGTGATCCCATCCTTACGGTTGGTTCAGGGTGGAGAAGGGGTATGGGCTATCTATCACCAGTGCATCTGAGTGGGCCAGCTTTACAGCAAGAAATCCAGTGCTATGTGTCAGCCATGCTATGTGCACCAGGTCAAGTGTTCCCTGTAAGCAGGACAGTCCATGTCCAGAAAGCAACCAGCTGGGCAAGCGAAAGATGAGTAAGGGCTGGACTGCACATGGAAAGAGCTAAAACTCCTTTGCAGCCACCTCTGCCACAAAGAAAGTGGTCCAAAGTCAGGTGAAGTCTGGACCCAGCAAGTAGGCTGCCATGTCCATCTCAATCAAGGACACTGAGGAAGAGGTGGAAGAGAATGAAGCACCAACTCTGATCAAGGGCAAGGGCAAGGGCAAGGTGAAGACTAAGCATGTCATGCCTTCCAAGCCCAAGGAGCATATCAGGCATGTTGAGAGTCTGCTGTAGTGGGCCAATGCACTACAGGCCCATCTGTTCCAGATCCAGGCAGACACCAAGGCACTAGAGATTGAGGAAGATGAGGCATTGGTCACCCTTGACATGTTAATTAGTGAGCTGAGCACAATTCCAGACCTCTAGAGTAGCTATCCTATCAGTCCAGTAGATAGCCTTTCTGTTTGTACAATGGCATGGCCAGTCTCTGCTCGAAGTCCAAAAAATAAAAGTAAGGTCTGGAACTCTAAGAGAAGTGAAAGGAAAAAGAAAATGAATAAGTCCTGAGCCTATGAGTTTTAGGCTCAGTAGTACACAAGATATTACTCAGCTTTTCTTCGTCAGTCATTTTTCTTTGTCTATGCTGATCAGTCAGGTTAGTTATTATGCTTTAGTGCAAGATACCACTCAACTTGTCTTCATTGGTCCTCTACCTTCATCTATACCTGCCAGTTTTATTGGACATTAGTTTGATTCATAGTAATAAAAGGGTATGGTGTCTCAGTCACATAAATGAAGGGCAGAATACATATTCAGAGTCACAGGAAGACACCAAAAAGGAGAAATGGACTTTGTTTTTATATTTTATATTTTTCATGGTTTTATCTTTTGTTTTTGATGTTTTATGAGATAGAGTAAGAGATAGTATATGGAGAGGGGAGAATGAGTGTCTGTTGTTTATATTTTTAGCTTTTTGATATATATCAGAGAGCACCAGTTGAAGCCTGGGGTAAAACAAAGAGCAAGAGAAATGGAGGGTATGGAGAGTAAGACCAAGGTCAAAAGATCTGGTCATCAGAGTCTGACTGAATATTGTTGGTCTTTGAAATATTTTTTTTTACTAGCCTATCTAGGCTTTCATCATCAAGACTGGTGAGGTCAGTAACAGGGATAGGGGAGCTAAGGTGAGGATAGTAAGGGATTATGTGGAATACTACATAGCATAGTCTAGAGACTGAGCCATCTAGCTCTACCAATAGGTATAACCCTCCAGTAGTCCAGTGAAGGACTACCATAGGTCTGATGTACCTAGGCTTTATCTTCCAGTTTAGTTTCTTCTTGATGCATGTATTGTGCATGAGGACCAGACTTCCAGGATGAATATTGAAGTCCTTAATTCTATTTTTAAACATAGCCTCGAAATGCTTGATTGATTTAAAATAGACTTTGACTACCCATTCCTGAATCATTTTGAGGTCTTTCTGATGCTTTTGGAGCTGTCAAGCTTGCCAAGCAATTAGATTGGACTAGGTTAGCTACTTGGTTTCTATGAGAGGGACAGGAAAAGTAGCTTCAGTGAGATTAAATGGAAAGAGGGGCTCAATGCCATGAGCTATAAAATAAGGAGAAAGATCTGTTGAGTGGATAATAATGGCATGCTTAGCCCAAAAGACTGAGTGAGCAGTTATATACTAGTACAACTCTCCCTCAGGGGAACTTTTAATGATGGACTCCTGGACATCAAGATGATGTTGTTCAACCACCCTGTTCACCTAAGAGTTGTATGGAGATATATAGATATGGCAGATGCCATACTGGTCAGCAAGGACTTCTAAAGATTGGAGAAAGGCAAGGCCATTGTTAGTAACAATTTTAGAGACAGAACCCCAATAACAGAGGAGGTCTTTGAAAATGAAGGCAGCTAGAACCAATCCTTTTTTGGATCTGAACATACACCATTCTGGGTAGGCAGTAAGAGTGCAGTGTACCTGTACAATATAGCAATATCCACCAAAGCAGGGCATCAGCCTGATGTCAATATGAACTTTACAAAAGAGACCACTGACTATAGAGACAGTCAGGGATATATGAAAACAGGCAGTCTGGTGGATCTGACACTTATGACAGGTCTGTATAAACCATTTAATGTCTTCAACCAATATGGGCCATCAAAAATGAAGAAGTAGACAGATTCAGACTATAAAGACATTCTTATGCCTGAGGTCATTATGAGCCTCCTTAATCAGTCTGAATCTCCAGTCTTCAGGTATAATAAGCTGATAATGTCCATGAGGCTCTCTATGCCAGAGGCAGTCATGGAGAATGAAGAAGCAAGTGGCTAAGACCACGAATATATAGAACTCTGCATCAAAGAGATGGGCAGATCTGATACAGGTCTGTAGGAAGAAGTGGATGAGGTTGATACACACCTCCTTTTCTAAGACCTTTAAAGATTAAGAGATAGAAGAAGGGTCTGGGATGGAGTTCCCAGATGAAGAGGTAGAGAAGACTGATGCACAGATAAGCAGGAAATGAGGAGAGTTAGATGACAATGAGGGAAGATGATAGTCTGTGGAGGTAGAGATACTAGAGCACCATAGAGGTGGAGTATAGTCTATAGAGAGCTGGGAACTGAAAGTCACAGAGGATAAAAGATGATCCATAGAGAAGTAGAGGTCATAGTATATAGGCAGGGTAGGAATGTAGTCATTGGCAAAGGGCATAGACAGAGGAAGTGACTGGTTATTCAGAAGGATGACAGTAAATGAGTATGCATTATCCAACCAGTTCTCAACATCTCTGTTCTCTGAAGGATCTTTGTTGAATGGAGGATACCAAGACAGACCATCCAGACCTGCATGGCATTCAGCTAGAATATGGTAGAGATCAAAGTGAAAGAGAAGAATGTCTACAATCTATTGGTTGATGGTTACATTAGGCTGTAGATTAGAGTTATTGATCATTCCCTTGACATACTTGGCATCCATCTCTATGACAAGATTAGTGACTCTAAAGATAAATATTTGGACTAATTAAAGCATCCAAAACAGGCCATACAACTCCAGCTTGGCCTGAGAGTATTAATTCTTGATCGGAGTAAGGGATATGAACCCAAAATGGTTTGGGTAGCACTTTCCATCATTGTCCACTTGTGATAAGATAAATCTGATAGTAATAACTGAGGTGTCAACTACAAGAATCACCTCCCAGCCAGACTCATAGTCTAGATGCTGAAGTATGGGGGACTTCATGATCTTGTTCTTAAGATGAGCCATGGCTTCATGCTGGTCATTACTCCAATGAAAAGAAATACTCGTCCTGATCAACTGGACCAGCAGGCAGACTATAGAAGCAAAATTACAGATAAAGATACAAACAACATCATAGATCCCTAAGAATCTATGGACTTGGATGAGGTTCTTGCATTCAGACCAGTTCTGAATCTTTTGGACCTTAGCCTCATGTGGAACTTGTCTCTCAGCTATGCATTTATGACCAATAATTGTAGCATCAGGTGCAGCAAGGACAAACTTTTTAGCAGATATGGTCATATTAATATTCTGCAGGCACTGTAAAATATGGCGAACAATAACAAGATAATTCCAAATAAACTTCCTGATCTCTGGGTTTTCAAGGATTGTCTTGTAGGACCTATCTAGTCTTTGATACCAAGTCTGCTCAGACTTCATCAGCAGGTCATCTATGAATGGCATGGTGTGATAGGGGATTTCATTCTATAAAATGAAAGCCATATCAGCTTGATAGATCTGGACTGCATTAGTATGACCCATAGGAAGAGTGGTAAGACAATGAGGACCAAGAGGACTATTAAAGATGGTTATGTCCTGAGAGTCCATATGAAGTGGCCTCTGATCATAGCCTGTGAACAAGTCCATCATTCCATAGACTGCATACCCACTGAAGAATTCAGCTAGGTATTTTACAAATGGTGGGACCAAGGAGTTCCAAATGGTGACAGCATTAAGTGGCTGTAGGTTGTATACAAGATAGAGCATCTGGCCATCCTGCTTAAGCATACAGAACCAGTGAGACTGATATACTATGGTAGATGGTTCATATACTCCTAAAGCTATGCAGTCTTTAATAATCTATATTGCCTGATTCCAAGCTTTCAGAGGGATAGGAATATTATGAAGAACCCACAGAGTATAGGGTATGATTGGTATCTTGACTAGGAGGAAGTACTGCTTATCAAGCCAACCTTGCTTGGATGGAACCCAAGCAAAGGCCTTCTCATGGTTGAGGACTATCCACTGGACTAATTTGAGTTCTTCAGACCAAAGTCATTTTGCTAGGTCTAGGTCTAAAGTGTTGGCCTACTCCTTTGTAAAGCAAGTACTAGGGATGAAGTCCAGAGAGTTGGTAGATAATGGAACAAGACCAGCAAGAGAGTTGTCTGGCAGTCATTATAGCATCCAATACTCTTCGTTGAGGGGCACCACTACCAGATGAACCTTCTTGATGACTAGCTTGTAGACAAAGCAGTGCTGAGAGGTGTTGAAGGGTAAGACCACATTGAAGGTGAGGACTTGTGAACTAGTGAGAGAGGACTGAGTAGAGAAAAGAAAAGTGTACACAGAAGACTAAAGCAAAATAGAAGCAAAGCTAGAGAAAAAGAGTATAATGATAGTAGAGTGTGTGGAAGACTAGCATAGGGCCAGAGAAGGAATATTAGGACTGGACAGAGATGGAGTGGTCACAGGAGGACATTTGATGTATATGACAGTGCCAAAGGCTACTTGTAGATTATGGGACTCTTCCCCACCTCTCAGTGGATCATTGATTTCTAAAAATCCCATTTGACATAGGTAGAACAGAAGAGATCATGCTTATAGTATGGACATCCCATGAGCCAGAGGTGAGTAGCCAGTTTATATTCTTTATCTATATTAGGATCTCAGAGGGTAATGATTTGGCTCCCATCAGAGAAGTCATCAGTAGACATACTCATAAGATAATGAAAAGGTTAACTGAGGAGCAGATTGAAGTTGGCCTGAGGAACCACTTGGATCTGTAAGTAAATTTCACCAGCACCAAGGTCCAATCGAAGGTTCTTGACCACTCCAGTAGTAGACTCAAGGCTGGTGTTGGCATTGAACATGGTCATACAGTGGTCAGACTTTATAGATAGGTTGAGTGATTCCCAAACCCATTTGGGCATGGCAACAATCTCAGACCCTATGTTTAAGACTACAGTAAGGGTGTGGTTGGTGTCTGCTACTTTTACTTCTAGTAATCATAAAGGCAGGTTATGATATCTGATGATAAGTCCTTTATTATTCCAGTTGACCCAATTGTCAAACTCATGTCGCATAGTGGTAGGATCACAACCAGTGAGTTTGTTAACCTGTATAATATTAGTAGCAGTAGTTAGAACATGCTTGGTGGTAGAAGCATCACAGAACTGCTTGTGCATGTCTAATGCCATGGAGAGGAGATCTTGTATGGAGACTGGGATAGTGGTCCTGAGAACCTAGTCCAGAACCCACTTGGGTGCAGTCTCATCTTCCAAGGAGAAGAAGTATCTGAACTGGCTAGGAGGAACAATAGGAGTGTTAGTAGGCACAGAATGAAATGGTTAATTAGATTTGGGGGCTGAAGATGGAGAAGAGGAGACCGGAGGTGGCACAATCTCAGTAATCCTTGATGGACTGGTGGTCAAGGCATTGGCTACCCCCACTGACAGTGAGGATACCTCTCTGGCTACCTTCACTAGTCTAGAGTCAGAATGGTTGGTGTTACAAGCAGAGACTTTGACTCCATTGAAGTAGACTTATTTCACTTTCTCCTTTGTCTTTTTGGCTCAGAAGTTGGTGAGAGTATGGGTCATATAAGCCTTTAGCTCTGCATCTGTCTTGGAGTCTGAGCTCTGATCCCAGGTTTTGGATAGGAACAGAAAGACTAAAGGCTCTATGTCTAAGACAGCATCAGTTTCAGAATTGTGGAGAGATAAATGCCAGTAGTGACTGCAGCAGGCACAGGCACAGGTGTCTGGGATGTAAGATGATCTAGGTAACCCTTGAGGCCATGCACACTAGTGATGTGTGGAATATGCTTCCCATCAGGAAGGTATATCTGGCCATTCATGCCTTAGGTTGCTCTGCTGCCTCTAATGTATACATCTACCTATAGATAGCTACTCATAAAGTGGCTAGGGTCATTGCAGAATGCACAGTTCCTAGGAGTTCGGCTTTGCATGGCAACTTGCTTCTGCTTGACCACTAAAGTCAGTGCAGGTGCCAGTAGGGTAGGCATAGCCCATACAGAGTAGTAAGGAGATAAAGAAGATGTGCTTATCTGTCCAGAAGATGAGAGTGGATGAAGTGCTGAGTCTAAGACAAGGAACTTGGCTGTGTCACATGCATCCTTTAAATTGTATGGATCAGAAGGATGGTGGTCCAGTTTTTTGAACAGTAAGTGTTGCCAGACCTGGACCTCTAGGTCAGCTGAAAGACCAGCCATGAAGAGAGCATCTTGGTCCAAGTCTGAGAGCTTCTTTGCATTGATCAAGAGGGTCGCTATCTTTCAGAACTTGTGTAGGTAGACACTTAGATCTTGCAAGAAGCATATTGGTTTTATTTGCTGCTTTTGAATGAGATACTGGATGTTGGCATGACTATACTGATTAATTGAGTTGCAATCAGGATAGAGTTTCTTTATAGCATCAACAAATGTTGCCTAAATAGGGGGGTTAGCAGTCACCTCATTGAGAAGCTTTCAACTGTCAGCTTCCTCAGTGTCAGCATACCGAATAGCTACCTTAATGGTATCCTCTGCATTGAGACTAGCTTGATTGGCCAGCATTTCCACTTCCTTAAGGAAGTTCAGTACCCTATCTATCATGAAGTTTGGGGCTTTGAAGGAGCTCTGAAGTGGAATGAGGAAGGCTGGGTTTGCCATTAGAACTGATGTAGGAGGTGAAATAGGTGTAGGCAGTATAAGAGCAAGTAAAGGTGGTATAGACAGAGCTGGATGTAATCTAAGTGAAACAATGGTTGAGATGGAGGGGCTAGATGTGGCTTCAATAAAGCTAGGGGGCAGGCTAAGTAGGCAAAAGGATGTTTTGGATGGTTGAAAAAGACTGTTCAGGGATAGGGATGAAGAGAAACTTGAAAAGGAGTGCCAGGACAAAGGAGATAATTCCCCACTGAAAGGTGTTAGATTGGAAGGAAGAGAAGGTTCCCTCCTTAGCCTCTGGGGTGTAGATTCTATAAAGGTACCAGAGATAAGTATCTCAAGGTCCCTGTCACTGGCTAAGTTGTCATTGGGGGTTATAAGTCTCAAAACCTGGCTTTCAGCAACAGGTAACAGATCAGTCTGATCTGCCTGTTCTGAGTAGTCAAGAGGAGTGTTTGGCAGAGTGGTAAGTTTGCTGTTAATGTCAGTCACACCTATGACACTTAGATGAAGGTATCATTGGTTGTTAGGGGAGACTAAATGAAATAAGTCTGACTCTTCACCAATTTGCAAATTGCAAAAATAGTTGAGTAAGTTTTTCAACTCCTGGCACTAGGCAGTAG
Organism: Tylopilus cervinicoccineus; assembly: GCA_038094635.1. Classification (NCBI taxonomy): domain Eukaryota; kingdom Fungi; phylum Basidiomycota; class Agaricomycetes; order Boletales; family Boletaceae; genus Tylopilus; species Tylopilus cervinicoccineus. The sequence continues at coordinate 21,414 of JBBPUK010000197.1, forward strand.
GTCAAAGACTTTGTCATCTGGAACCCCTTTGTGAGTCCCTCACAGTAGGCTCCAGTTGAAAAACTCTTACTTCTGGTGAAAGCACCTAAGGGGTCTTCCTATAGGATCTAGAGGTATGTGTGTATGGGGAGAGCAATAGGTGTGCCCTAAAAGGAACTCGATGTATAGGAGGATAGAATGTCAGAAGTCCTCAAGCCAAGGACCAGCCAGGAGAACACTGGGAAGAGGTCTGGTGTATAAGACCAGAGGTCCAATCTATCATTAATGGAGTTGGCAGGCAGTAAGGTATACATGGAGCAGTAGGATATGAGCAGAATGATAACAGTAATGATAATGGTAGTGGTGGATGGTCAGCATGTAGTTGGATGGTGATGAGCACATGGGAGCTAGCTTTCCTAATCTTAACAATTCCATATAAGACTATAAGTCAACATGTAAGTCCAAAATCAAATAGTAAGTAGTGTTGACAGTTCAGTCTATGAGACCAAAGTCTGAGACCAACCGTGTAGTTCAATATACTCCCAATTCCAGGTTGGTCTACATATAGGGTGATGGAAAGATATTTAAAGGACTGTAAAGGAGCTAAGAGTGGATGACAAAAACATAGAAATTAAAGGAATATAACTATAGAGACATACTGGTCCTATAGTGTCAAAAATCATGTTATTGCTAAATAAGATGAGTAAGGGGTATGGTGCCCACTTTGCTGAGGCATGGTATAGGACCATGGCTAAGAATCTGACTCTACCCAAAATCTTCAAAAAAATCTCTGATGACTTCATCAAGACCTTCCTCCCAATCAACTTGAAATAGAAAGCCTACTACATGGTAGCTAGGCTATGGTAAAATACTAGAGATAACCAAGGATTTTCAAAGTATGTAGCCAACTTCCAATTAGAAGTGGTCAAAACAGCACTAGGAGATGGATTCCTAGTGCTTATAGATGAATTTGCTCAAGGACTGGACAAAGACCTAATCCAGATGATACTCTCTATGGAGAAAGTACCCAAGATGCTCAGTGCATGGGTACAGGCTGCTAGTAAATTCCATGCTCAGAAAGAATGACTCCACTCTATCCACCACCTCCAGAGAGGAGAATCCAATGCATCATCTTTTATTCATAGAGATTTGAATTCCATGGATATAGATGCAGTAAATTTGACACCAGTGCAACATGCAGACCATATCAGGAAGGGATTGTGCTTTATTTGCCACAAGAAAGGTTGTTTCACTTGTAACCATCAATGCACAGAAACTAACTCTACCTATAAACTCTGCCCTATCACTACCTTGATACCTGCTGTACCTTCTCCATCTAGGAATCTGTTCTGCCCTGCTATGATTAGGACTGCAGATACTACCAAAGAAACCCTATCTCAATCCACACTTATAAAGTACCTCAATGCTCTTAGCACCACCAAGGATATCTCCCAGGAAGAAGTCCTGTGAGTTTTCAAAACTATATATAATGAAGAAGAAGGAGCCCAGATTGAAGGAGAAACTATGGAGGTAAAAGCAATCAACCTCCAGGATTTTTGAAACAAAAGGATGCATCAATATCTACCCTTCCCTATACTGTTGTGACTGTAATTGTATCTGATGCAAAGATCCAATCTATACAAATCCCTTTAACCATTCAGTCAAACAAAACCATTGAAACTCAAGTCCTAGTAGACTGTGGAGCCACTAGAAATTTTGTCCACCTTAGACTTATAATAAAAAACAGGCTGCCCACCAGATGACTAAAATGAAAGATAATAGCATGAAACATGGATGGTAGCATCAACAACTTTGAATTGATACAGCTCATAATATGACTCCCTATATAAATTGGAGATTGGGAAACCTCTAAAGATTTTCTAGTGATAGGATGTGGAAAAGAGGATGCTATCCTAGGACTCCCATGGCTAAAAAAAGTAAATCCAATCATAGATTGGAAAGCAGGAACTATGAGGTTCTTTCCCCCCTTATTGACAAAAGATGATCTCCTCCCACAATGATACATACTTCACTATCTCAGAACTGATCAAAGCTTGTCACTAGAGCACAAGTACATCAAAAACTATTATCCATCCATATACATCAATAAACTCACCATCACATCCAAAATTGCTCAGGCCATCCCAAAGAAAGAAGTTACTCTACTTGCTGAATTTAAAGAATTTACTGCAGTATTCCAGGAACCTCCAAAAGGTGAACTTCCCCCAATATGATCCTTTGACCATGCCATAGACCTGAAAGAGAGATTTATCCCCAAAGTAGCCAAAGTCTATCTACTGAACCCCAAGAAAACTGACACATGTAGAGAATTTGTCAATGAGCATCTAGCTTCTAGGAAGATTATACCATCTAAGTCCCCATAAGTGGCATCTTTTTTTTTGTGCCAAAAAAAGATGAATTGTTACACCCTTGCTAGAATTACTGGTATCTCAACAAGTACATCATAGAGAACATCTACCCCTTACCCCTTATCTCTGACCTATTGGATCATCTCAAAGGGTCCTAATATTTTACAAAGTTTGATGTTAGATGAGGATATAACAATATCTGAACTAAGCCAGAGGATCAGTGGAAGGCTACATTTATCACTCCATTTGGCCTTTTTCAACCCACTGTCATATTTTTTAGGCTCAGAAATTCTCCTATCATGTTTCAAGCATTTATGAACTACATATTCTAAGACTATATAGTAGAAGGATGGATCATTATCTATATGGATGACATTCTTATCCACTCCACAGACTTAGACCTCCATCATGTGCATATCAAGCTAATACTACAATGATTAGTAGAATAGAAATTATATCTTAAACTTGCTAAATACTTCTTTGATGCACTTAAAATGAAATATCTAGGAATGGTCATCAGCTATAACAAGATCACCATGGATCAAGCCAAGCTGGCTCCAATCAAGGATTGGAAGACCCCCATGAACATTAAAGAAATTCATAACTTTATCAGCTTCTGCAATTTTTATAGGAAATTTATATCTGGCTTTTTTGAAGTGACATACTCTCTTCTAGATTCCACAAAGAAAAACACCCCCTAGAACTGGTCGGTGGACTATGAGTTCACCTTCCACTGCTTATAACAGGCCTTTATCTTTGCCCCAGTCCTTAGCATGCTGGACATATCCTAACCATTTTTTCTCATTACCAATACATCCATTGTTACTACTAGTGCAATCCTTATGTAAAAGGATGTCAATGGTGACTTGCGCCCTTGTGCCTACTTATCTAAGACCCTTGGAGATGCAAAACAGAACTATGACATCTATGACTGAGAACTCCTAGCAGTTATTTACACACTAGAAGAATAGCATCAGTATCTGATAGATATAGGTCACCCTATCACCATAATCACTGACCACTGAAACCTCATCTATTTCAAATAGCCCAGAAAGCTGTCTCATTGCCATGCCAGATAGCAGGTCTTTTTACAAGACTTTGACCTATTATTTCTCTACTTCTCAGTGTTCTACCTCACTTCTATCAACACACTCTCCAGGATGTATTCTACCAATACTATCAAGGACAACTTGGACCTACAGCTGCTCTCAGGAGACTTATTTCTCAATGCCATTGATGTCACCCTTGTAGAAAAAATTGAAACTTTCTTCATTACCAACTTTGTGGTTCTAACTGCTCTCCATTGCCTAGAGAGGGACTCTACCTATTTTCACTTCTCTACTCTAGTCAATTGGACCTTTGAGGGAGAAAAGCTCTACTTCAAAGGTCATCTATATGTTCTCTCTACAGAATGTCGAGCTCTCATAACTCCATTCTATGAATTATTTGCTAGAGGGCATGGGGACATCCATCACACTCAAAATCTTGTCCAATGGGATTTTTGGTGACCAGACCTCCTCTTCTTTGTCCATCACTTTGTTTCTGATTGCACTGCCTGCCAGGTCAATAAAGTTAACACTCATCCTATGGTCCCCCCACTCTAGCCCATCCTCTCTGCATTTCTTTGCCTGTTCTCCACCCTGTTGATGGATCTTATCACTGGTTTACCCCCTATGTGGGGCCTTGATTCCATCATGGTCATGGTCAACCATGGTCTTATGAAGAGGGTAATCTACACTTCTTGCTGCTCTGACATTTCTGCTGAAGGAGTTGCACAACTTTTTTTCAAACATGTCTTTCCCAGAGTTGGCCTCTATAACAAGCTCATCTCTGATTGAGGCCCATAATTTGCCTCTACATTTGCCAAAAAACTTGGCAGACTCCTTCAATATGATATCACCCTTTCTACTACCTATTATCCTTAAACTGATGAAGAAACCAAATGTGTAAACCAAGAACTAGAAATCTACCTTCACTTTTTCTATAATGGACTTCCATAGTGGTGGATCAACCTCCTCAAAATGACAGAATTTCACCATGACTCCTCCACATACTTATTCACAAACAAAACCCCATTTTTCCTCTTCAGTTATAAACTATTAAGTCTGGTCTACTCCAGGTACAACTCCAAAGGTCCAGAGTGTGGTCAAATGGGACATGACTTCAGCTTATGTGCTGTACCCTTGTCATTCCTATGTTCTGGATTTTGAAGGTTCAAAGGTCAAGGACTTAATTGCCAGAGATGACAAAAGTCAAGCAGAGGTCAGAGAAGAGTCATCAAGACTCAAGCAGAAGGGATCAGAAGCAAAGACTAAGTTGATATTCAAACTGAGGTGTACATCAGCTAAAGTATAGTTTATATACTATGGAGTGGAGATGGATTGGTAAGGAGTTACTGCAGATAAGTAAGTCCTAAGTAAGATGAAGAAGGAGAAAGGTGGAAGCCATAGCTATACTACTGAGTAAGATGGAGAAGAGAGAAGGCAAAATTTCAGAGCTATGCTAGTACTGGCTCAAAAGTAGAACTAAGCTGAGATCATAATCTAAAGAGAACAAGGGAGGACATAAAAAGAATAGAGAAATATTATATACAGGAGGAGTAGAGAAGCAAAGTTGGACTTGGTTGTATGGGATATGATAGTATCCCCCTCTTAGGCCTAAACCCCTGAAGGCCTAAGAACAATACAGCATATGTCAGAGTTTGATTTGGAGTGCCAAATGTGGCATGACTTTAAATCATATGCAATATGTGTTCTGCCTTTTTGCTTCTTAATATTATGTCCACAAATTTCAACAACATTGAAAACTGGGATGATGTGCAGCTTGTGGAGTGGGATGACAACCCTGACGAGCTCTTCATGGCAAAGGTAGCTGAATGGAGACAACGCATGAAGGCATGCAAGAGGGTAGAGGAAAAGTGATAGAGGCTTGAGAAGGAGCACCACAAGGTGGAGGTGGCAGCAGCAGAGGCAGTGGAGGTATTGCATTGGGCAGCAGAAGAGGAGGCCACAAAACAAAAGATACATGAAGGTATTGGGGCAGAAACAGAGCTGATGTGTGCCCAGGCCAAGAAGGTTCATGCATAGCAGACATTGTCTATGGTGAAGGGGAAGGGTGCTGCATGTCTGTAGTGCATGCAACACAGTGTGGAGTGCGTGCCTGATATGGATAAGTCTATATTATGCCTGGTCTGTCAAAAGGCCAGATAGACTTACAAAGTGCTAGAAGTAAGGGGTGGGCCAAAATAGAGGAAGTAGAAGGTAGAAGTGGTGTTCGAGCTAGAGTAGCTGAAGAAGAAGGCCTGCTCTATAGAGTCTGACAAGGGGGTGAGGGAAGTCAGAGTCAGCATGAAGATAGCAGAGGCACTGTGGGATCTAGTGATGGCCATCAGATCATAAAACAAGCACATTGCATACTTGGTGACCACTGTCCAACAGCTTATTGACCTTAAAATTATGGAGATGTTAGAGAGGGACAAGGCCTATGCAGAGAATATGGCAGAGGCAAGGGAGGAGCTCAACAAGTTGGAGAGAGAGGTCTTAGAGAGTAGAGTGAAAATGGGAGGTAAGGGCACTAGAAGCACAGAAGAGGACATGGAGGAGGATGTGAAAGGTATAGTAGAGTAGTTCATATATGCTCTCCTCCTTGTCATAGTTAGTTGGTGTAATTGTCATCCAAGTCAGCACATGGAGCAAGGACCAGATTTGGATGAATAGTAGAGATGGAAGTTAGAGATTAACTCCATGGCATAACTAAGTTTAGTGGCTAGTAGTCACAAAGTCTCTTTGTTAGTGCCTTTGTATCCTAGCCAGTGGACCAGGTATAGGAGTTGACAACTCCATTGTCTCCAATCAATCTTCAAGTTGAGGACTTTAGCTATTTTATACTTAGATTCACCATCAACTTTAATTGGAGGTGAGAAAGGTTATACTTGATTGGGGATGGAGTTGGGAGTGAAAGGCTCTATCTGGAAGACATGAAAAACTAGATATATGGACTTTGTTGTGTTGGAGAGACAGAGTATTAATGAGTGTGTTCCAGGTTGGGCAATAATTTTATAGGGATCTAGATTTTTTTTGAGAGTTTTTTAGATGGGTGTATGGATCAGAAGTACTTGGCCTTTATGAAGACCTGATCTCCAACTTTCAAGTCTGGATCCGGAATTCATTTGATGTTGACTAGTCCTTAGTAATGTTCTTGTGCATGAGCCATCTCTTCTCAGAGGAACTAATAGAGGGAGTCTAGGTCTACAGAATACTTGTAGGCTCTTGCAGAGGTCAGATCACATTTAGGGTGTATGGTGATGTTTGGGTGATACCTCTTATTAGTGAAGAATAGGGACATACTGGTCATAGCACTCAGAGCATTATTGTATGCAAACTCTACAAGGGGCAGAAGTTCAGACTAGTTGTCTTGCTAATAATTACAGTAGATCTAGAGGTACTGCTCCAATGTTTGGTTTATTCATTCTGTCTGACCATCTTCTTCTAAATAGGGACTGAAGGTGAAGTAAAGGTGGATGTCAAGTGCTTTGTCAAGAGAATGGAAGAAATGGAAGATAAACTTGAATCTTCTGTCAGAGGTGATATAAGACAGAACTCTATGCTTGGAGAATATGTGGAGGAGGAAGAGCTTTGTGAGCTCTGGAGAGGTGATGCTATTGTGAGTGGGTATGAATATATATTGCTTGGACAGATGATCTACTACTATGAGTATCATAGTGAAGCCAGAGGATATAGGGAGCTGCTCAATGAAATCCATAGAAATGGAGTTCCATGGACGAGTGGGGATGGGGAGCTGTTTTAGGAGATTATATGGCCTATATCTAGGAACCTTTGCATGGCCACAGGATATACAGGAGGAGACATACTCCTTAATGAATGTTCTAATTCTGGGCTAGGTATATTTATGGTGAATTAGTTCTAGCATTCTGTTTTGTCCAAAGTGGCTAGAGAGTGGATGATCATGCTTGTACTGGAGTACACAGAGGTGTAGATCACCGGAGTCAGAAACATAGATGCAATTATCTAGGTGGAGGAGTCTGTCTGCATTTACAGTCCAATGAGAGTCAGAGGGCTTGGGAGCAGACATGTGAATGGAGGCCAATAGGTCAGAAGGGAGTGCAGAGAGGATGTTGTTGTGGAGGGTCTCAACATCAAAGAGAGTACTCATGCAGAGCACTGGAGTTGTGAGGTAAGTAGCTCTAAGGGATGATGTGAGCTGCTCTTGAGTGAATACTGGTCAGAAGTTGTGGGGGTTAACTTGAGTGTAGTCCCTATTCCCCTCTTTGGGATAGATGTTCCAGCATCTAGTGAGGGTGTTGGGCTTGGCTTCAAGCTTCCTAGGGTGGAAGCAAATGACCAGGTTGAATTGACAAAGGAACTCTGACCAGCAGGCTTGCTGGCAGATTAGGAGCTTGGTGGTGGCAAAATATTCTAGGTTCTTATGGTTGGTGATAACATCTATTGGAATAGCAGAGCCTTTTAAATAATGGCATCAAGTCCAAAAGGAGTCGTGGATGGTGAGTAGCTCCTTATTGTAGATATCATAGTTGAGCTCCATGGAGATCAAGATGTGGGAGTAGTAGGCAACTGAATGTACATCTCCTCCATTCAGGCATCAGAGGAAAAGAATTCTAGCAATGGTGTAGTTGGAGGTGTCAATCTCTATGATCATCAGAGCATTAGGTACCTAATGAGTAAGGATAGGAGTGGAGGTGAAGACATCCTTCAGGGTATGGAAGGCAAAGCAATAGGAGTTATCAAAGGACTATGGAATGGATGTATAGATAAGGCAGATTAAAGAAGTGGCAATATCAGAGTAATTATGGATGAAATAGTGATAGAAGTTTGTGAAGCTGAGGAACAATTGGACATCTTTAACTTTATGGGGCTTGGGCCAGTCTTGGATGGCTTTAACTTTGTCAGCAGACATGGTAAGTCCTGTGGGGGACAGCTGATAATCAAGGTACTTCATGGAGTTGGTGAACCATTCACACTTTTTGGGCTTTGCATAGAGGCCATGTTTATGGAGTCTACAGAGGACTTCCTAGATATGCTCACAGTGGGAGACTTTGTCTGTGGAGTAGATTAGGATGTCATCCAAGTAGACTATAACACAAATATCTAGAAGATCAGTGAAGATGATATTCATGAACTACTGAAAGGTTGCTGAAGTGTTGGTGAGACCAAATGGCATGACAAGCCACTTGTAGAAGCTGTAGCATGTATAGAAGGATGTCTTCCATTTGTCATCCTCAGCAATGCAAACCAGGTGGTATATGTACTGGAGGTCAAGTCTAGTGTAGATCTTGGCATGGCTCAGAGCATCTAGGAGATCGGAGATCCAGGGCAGTAGGTAATGGTCTTTCTTCATGATCTTGTTAAGTCCTCAGAAGTTGACACAGAGGCAGAGTGACCTATCCTTCTTGCAGACAAAGAGGACTGAAGCAGCATGAGTGGAGGAAGAGGGACAGATGAAGCCATTTGCTAAATATTTGTCAAGAAAGGCACAAAGGGCCTCAAGCTCAGAGAGTGATAGAGAATAGGTGGTGCCTAGGGGAGGGGAGGCTCCCTCCTTCAGATCAATCTTTAGGTCATGCTTGTAGTGGATAGTGAGCTTAGATGCTTTGATCTTGCTGAAGACATTCATAAACTCATGAAATTCCAAAGGTATGCCAGAGAGGTCGATGGACTCAGAGGTAGAGGCAATGGAGTGGGCATTGCATTTCTTGGGGCACAGCTGTAGGCTAAATTGGATGGAGCCCTCAAAATGGCAGGCCAACATGAATGTGGGGGCACTAATTATTATGATGGGTGGGGTCTTGCATTTGGAGAAATGCAGTGCATCAGAAAGTGGAGGGTCAGCTGGTGGAGGTGAGGCCAGAGGCTATGAAGATGAGCTTGGAGATGCTGGCATGATCTGTTCTGGTACACAGAATGAGATACTGCTCAAGACCCAATCAATCAATGGATTGTAGTAGGTAAGCCAGTTATGTCCTAGAATAAGAGAATAGGATCTGTTTAGCAGAGTAATATAAAATACTGTCAGAGTAATGTTGCTGGTAGAAAAACAGATAGAGAGATCAAGAGCTTGAGTAATGGTGGAGTTTGTAGTTCTGTTGAAGAGGCAGAGTTGGAGTGGGGGTACAGAGTAAATTTGGAGATTGTGTTTATTAACAAAATTGTTATCTATGAAATAATCAGAGGAGCCAGAGTCTACAAGCATAGAAAACAAAGGAATGTCATAGGTAATCAGAGAGATGGAGGGCATGAGTGACTTGAGATCTAAGAAAATGGACATGTTGAGACATATCTCCTTTAGTGCATGGCTGGGTTCAATGCAACCTCCAGTCTGTATGGAGTCACAGAGGTTGCACTTTATTTTTTTGCCTCCTTGGAGGAGATCTCCAGTTTGGCTTCCAGAGTGGTCATGGTAGTGGTGTGGCCTTTAGCTGCCTGAGAGGTGGACTTCAGGCAGTTCTTTGCTATATGGTCAGATTGACTGTAGAATATACACAGTTTGAGGTCAAAATGGCACTTGCATTTATTGGCTGTCAGCTTCCTGTCTTTTCCAAGCTTGGATAAGAGCTTGGACTTGGAAGCAGTGGAGGTGATGGTAGCTTTTCCTTTAGACTCTAAGAAATCTTTGCTAGGCTTGCTACTAGAGAATATGGCAGAGGGTGCAGATGCAGAGAGTTTATTGGAGGTCTTTGTGAAGGACTGGTTGGAGGGCTTTGCTTGGCAACTGATTTTAGACTTGTGCTTCTAATAGCACACATTGATGGAGTGGGTAAGGCTGCAGAGTTCACTGAAAGTGGGGGGTTTGCTGATATGGGAGATTTTATCTTTGATGTGATCTGGCAGCCCATTGTAGAAATGGTGCCAAAGGGCACCCTCCTTATAGCCTTGGACTTGTGAAGTGATCCAATTGAACTCTACCATGTATTTGTTGATATGCTGACCATCTCTCATAGTCAGGTGGTTGAGTTAATGTTCTGCATCTTCAACAGGGTCATGCAGACCAAAATTAGTCTGGAGTTCAGAGACAAACTTCTTGTAGTTGTTCATCCAGATGGTGTAAAGATTGGGATCTTCTATCTGGAGGAGATCTGGCTCAAACCATTCAAGGGCCATATCCTTTAGGTAGGATTATGTGAAGGTGACCTTGGCATAGTCACTTTGGAAAGCCTTGAGTTGGTCCTGAAAATTCAACTCACATTGTATGAGGAAGGTCTAGAATTTGCAGGGGTTTGTCCTATCAAACTGGTCTGGTTCTCAGACTTTGATATGGGTCAATGACTCAGAGGTGCTGGTGTGGTGAAAGGAGCAGGCTAGGCTTTGGATAGTGCTAGCTAGCTGGGCAAGGGTATTTCTTGGGATCAGCTGGTCCTCTAAGTCCAATCAGTCTTCATTGAACAAATTATCATCACTAGAGAAGTCTGGGTCATTGTCAGAGGGGTCACCTTCAGAGAACTCCAGGTCTTTCCTATTGCCTTGATTGTTTGGAAGAGTATGGAATGAATGTTGGGAGTGACAACTGGGGTATTTTGAGGTGTTGTCAAAGAGTTCAATGAAATGTCTTTCTGGTATAGAAAAGTGAGAAGGTCAGTGTGCCTATGAGATAGATTGTGCTAGGATATGGTGAGCTAAAAAGCTGTAGAATTGATCTACAAGCTTTGGACCACAACAGCTACTTTCAAGTAGGGTCAGGAGGTTGGGTCTGAAGGTTAAGGGGTTGGCACCCATTATATAAGTGTGAGATCTGGTGTTCATGATTGACATTCATGAGTTATGGGTTATAGGAATGCAACAAAAGAGAGTTTGAATATACTATTAAGTCTGGTCTACTCTGGGTACAACTCTGAAGGTCTGGAGTGTGGTCAAATGGGACTTGACTTCAGCTTATATGCTGTACCCTTGTTGTTTCCATGTCCTAGATTTCGAAGGTTCAGAGGTCAAGGACTTAATTGCCAGAGACAGTAAAAATCAAGCAGAGGTTAGAGGAGAGTTGTCAAGACTCAAGTAGAGGAAATTAGAAGCAAAGACTAAGTTGATATTCAAACTGAGGTGTACATCAGCTAAAGTACAGTTTATATACTATGGAGTGGAGATGGATTGATAAGGAGTTACTGCAGATGAGTAAGTCCTGAGTAAGACAGAGGAGGGGAAAGGTGGAAACCATAGCTATACTACTAAGTAAGACAGAGAAGAGAGAAGGCAAAATACCAGAGCTATGCTAGTACTGGCTCAGAAGTAGAACTAAGCCAAGATTGTAATCTAAAAAGAATAAGGGGGGACATAAGGAGAATGGAGAAGTATCATATATAAAAGAAGTGGAGGAGCAGAGTTAGACTTGATTGTGCAGGATATGACATAAACTACATATATACTCCCCTCTAGAAACCATGTTTCTCCCTGCTTTACAGACACCACTAGATAATATTGACTTTGCATGAAGGAAAGCCCTGGCTGCCTATAAGAAAACTCAATGCCTTATAAAAGATTAGATCACTACTCATTTCTAACCATAGAAGGTTAGAGACATGGTATGGTTAAAAGCAAGAAACCTTTCTCATACAAACCTCCCTCAGAAACTTGCTCTCAAGTGAGAAGATCTCTTCAAGATTGTCAAAGTACTTTCCCCACTCATCTATCATCTCAAGCTTTCTTCCATCTGAAAGATATACAACATCTTCCATGCATCCCTTCTAATGACCTACCATAAAACTGCCAAACATGGTCTCAATTACCTCCATCCTCCATCCAATCTAATAAATGGTGAAGAAGAATATGAGATTGATCAGATCTTACATCACAAAGGGCCACCATCTAGAAGGCAGTACCTTATCACTTGGAAGAGCTATCCTGAATCAGAATAAATCTGAAAATCTGAGTCAAATTTAGATAATATCTTCAACCTCCTCCAAACTTATAAACTGGTCAACCACCTCTGAACCATATGCCCTCTACCCCTTCCAAGAACTCCTTTTCTGATCTCATTCCCCTCCAAATTGTTTTTCTCCTTCTCATTCATCTCTTTTATTTCCTCCTTTTAGTTATTATCATTTCTCTTCTCTCCCATTACTTTCATTCCTTCATTCTTCAACACATCTAGTCCCTCTCTATGACATGTCCCCTTATAACCCCATTGTTATATGCTTGTCTAAGACACCTGCTCCATCCCACAAGACCTACTATCATGACTTGCACTAACAGACCCATACATCTTAATAGGGAATCTGGAAAACTTGTCCCCTTTGTCACTCAGACCTCTCTTAGAGATTCTTTTAATCTGCCCTGGAATCCAAACCTCATAGAATGGGCCAACATCCCTCTCAAACTTTGTCTTCAACCTAGAGAGTGGACTTCTCTATCTAGATGAGCATCATCTGTCTGGGCTCCCTTTACCACACCATCTAACCCTATCACTATCCTCCATTCTACAGATATTCTCCACATCCTAGGACTGTCCATTGCCCAACTTGTATTCCTCCATCACAACAACCTCTTCTCTAGTCATCATTTAGAACACTCTTACTTCTGCTAGATCTTTAGTTGCCTCTGGCACACTGACTACTAGAGGAGCTATAGTCATCAAGTCTAAGAAGTCTCGAGGATAGAAAGGGGGTAATGTTATGTGCTGATTCCTATATATCCATTTTTGCTTGCCTTGTCTTCTTGCAGCTTATCCTTTGGTTCTATTCTAACTTCATACCTTCCATCAATGAAATATGTTGCCTCCTTTTTCTTCAGCCTTTAATTTCCTTTAGAACCAAGATACCTTCCTTCTTGCCTTTCAATACTTACCAACTGACTGTTACATATTGGAGTGTTCTCTTTGTGCACCCCCATTCTTTTTCTTCCTTTCCAACATATGCCTTTCATAATTCTCCCTTTGTCTTGAACTGTCTCCAGTATATGCTCAGGAAAAGTTCTGTTATTCAATCATATTCCAATAACCTACTTCTGTATTCTACCACAAATGGCCTTTCCTCTTCAGATATGTTTCTAAGCCATTGGTGACACCCTTCCTATTCATAGTATTTCTGCTTTAGGCTATCTGGTCCATGCCCTGCTGGTTTACCCTATAAATAGGATCCTCATATGTACTAGTACTTTAGTTTGTTCTATGCAATCTATGTGCTAGAACTCCTTCTCAGAACAGCCAGTTGCCTTACCCACCTTCTGAGTATCCTCTACCTTTGACTATCAACTATCTCATTAGAAGTTCTTCCCTCTCAGTAAAAGGAACTATTCTTGTGATCTTAGTTTGCTATTACTGATTGTCTACAGAGATGGCTGTGTCATCTATGCTACTGCTAGGTCATCCATACACAAGAGTGCTAAGGCTAGCATTTATGCAACTAGGAAGATTTGCTATCCAGAAGCTACACTGACTACATTGCTATCTGTGGGTCCAGATCTGCACAGAGGTGCCACCTATTGTCAGAGACAGTTGCTGTTCTGTCTAGTTGTTTTAGTACATTTGCATTAGGTGCTATCACACCATAATAGTAATATCACCAGTTTTGAAGTGGATAGAGAGATATAGAGCTTGGGTAATGAAGGAATTGGAAGTTCCATCAAAGAGTCAGAGAAGAAGTGGGGGTATAGAGTAAGGATAATTATGTCACTCTATGAAGGAAGAATCTATAATATAATCAGAGAATCTAGAATCTACAAGCATGGAAAATGATGAAATATCATAGAATAATAAAGAGACTATGGGCAAAAGGGATCTGGGATCTGAAAGAGTAGATACATTGAGGTGGATCTCCTTAGGTGCATGGGTGGGTTCAATGCAACCTCTAGTCCATGTGGAGTTACAGAGGTTATAGACTATTTTTTTAACTCCTTGAAGTCATCCAGTTTGATTTCCAGAGTTATAATTTGGGCCATGTGAGCCATTGAAGCTTTGAAGGAGGACTTAGGACACTCTTTGGCCATGTGCCCTTTAGTGCTGTAGAACATGTATAACTTATTATTGAAGCAGCATTTTCATTCAGTGAAGGTGAGTTTTTCATCTTTTCCTAACTTTGAGGAGATTTTGGGATATAGCGGAAGTGGTGGACTTTCTGTTAGACTTGGGAGGGTTCTTGATAGACTTATTGTTGGAGTTGGGGGTCTGGGAAGTCTAGGTGAAACCAGTGGACTTGGAGGACTTAAATGGCTGATTACCAGTATTTGATTCAGAGGCTTTGGTTGCTCAAGTGACTTCTTCTTTATACTCCCAATACCTCTGGTCAATCTGTTGGGCAAGGGTATACATGGCTTGAATAGAGCCTGGCTTCCCCTGGCATACCATCTTATCCTTAATTCAGTCTGGAAGTCCATTGTAGAAGCTTCAGTAGAAAGCACTGGAATGCCACTCATGGGCTTGATTTATGAGGCAGTTCCATTCCACAATATATCTGTTAATCTGCTGGTTGTCATGCATATGCAGTTGCTCCAGTTGAGCTTCTGCTTTAGTAATGGGGTCATAAGGGCTGGAGTTGACCTGGAGTTCATATAGAAAGACTAGCCAATTATCCATCCAGAGCAGGCATTGCTCCAAAGGCTCATCTCCAAGCAGGTCTGGCTTGAAGTAGTCCAATTCCATTCCTTTTAGATAGGATTGAGCAAAGGTGGCCTTGGTATGATCCCTGCTAAATATCTTGGGGTTTGCTTGGAAATTGATCTTGCATTGCATGACAAAGGGGTGAAGCTTCTTCAGATCAGATCCATCAAAGGTGTCTGGTTCCCTGACTTTAGCTTTAGTGTCAGAGCTACTTCTCTAATCAGAGGAGCAGGCTAGTCTGCAGATAGCATTGATAAGATTATTAAGTGGTTTGTATTCAAGCAGGATATTATTAGAATGGTCATTTTTTTTATCAGAGTTGTTGTTTTGTCCATCATTGGACAAACCATGGTCGGAGTCATCATCATTATCACCATCACCACTTCTGCCTCCTCTACCTCTGGCCCTATATCTACATACTGAACTTTTAGGATGTTCATCAATTTCTTTGTCATCAGAAGGGAGACTTTTAAATTATGACAAAAGCAGCATGAGTGGAGAAATAGTCCCTTGTTGGACAGTTGAGATAGAAGAAGCAGTGTGGGCAGTGAGACTGATAAACTTGTCTGAAATTGCTCTAGAACTGTCGAAGGCAGTCTAAAGCATGGTAGTTCTAGCATGAGTAATCATGCTGGTTCATGGAATTTGATAAGTGTGAGTTTGAATATACTATCAAATCTGAATTCTCTGGATCAAGTCCAAAGTTTCTGAACAAGAGTGGGATCAGAGGCAATGTAAGGATGTATAAAGGGACTGAAGGTGCAGTGGACATTCAGAGGTACAACAGAGGGGTAAGGCTTTAATGTAGGACTTATGTGTCATGTTCTTGCCAAGTTTCTAGCCTTTTTTATAAGTAAAAAGTAGAGGGTGGAGATAGAGACAAGGTCAAGCATTGAACTTGAAATGGAGTGACTTAGTCAATATTCAAACTGAAGTACTTACAATGGAGATATAGAGTTTATATACAGAGGATGAAACAGATGAGTAAGTTGGACTGGATGAGCAAGCTCTAATGATAGGGGCTATGCACCAGAGACAAGCAATGCTAATGTCAAGTGTTAAAGTCAAGTCAAAGGTTACATGCCAAATGTAAGTGTCAAGTCAACATCATATAACAAGTAGAATGATCAGAAGTTATATGAACATAGAACAGAAGAAAATAGAGCAAGTAATGGAGAAATCAAGTAGAAGTCAGAATGAAGCTAAGGTGTACTGAAGACAAGAAGAAATGGAGATAGATCTGAAGATCACTGGAGATAATAGCAAAAGTACCAGAGGTGGGCCAGATGGAATATAATACCTGCCAATAATACTATTGTTTTGACCATTTCATCTACTAATACAACTTCTACTTCTGTCCTCAATATGTCCTTTCTCATCCAGACCATATAATCTCTAGTTGCCCTCTCCCAAATTATCTTTGCCAGTTTCTTCTGTTTACCAAATCCTCTGAAGCCAGGCCCTCTCATTCTCTACCAGTGCTGGCCCCTTACTCTCTAGTAAAATAGATCACTGCCTATCTTTTTTATTAAAATGCTAAGAAGACCACTACTGAGGAGGAGTCTATATACTACTCTTCAACTATAATGGCAAGGAACCTTTTTGCAGATGAGTATGATGAATCAACAAATATATATGGGATTGCAAATATTACCAGGTCCCCTACTCCAAAGACTAGAGGTTATTGAGATTGAAGCTAGAAAGCTTCAAAAGTATAAAGAGGGTAATTGTTATATGTATCACATCTGACCCCACTCCAGACTCCTCTGGACTCCTGCCATAATCTCTGAACCCCTATCATATCTTCTGACCTCCAGACTTAGATCTACAACTCTGGACTAATCTGTATATTCCAGTTATATTATGTTCTTGTTCTCTTTCTGTTATAGTTCTACTTCATAGATACTTCTGATCTTGTGTTTGTATAGCTCTGGTTATATTCCTTCCTATTCTCCATTCTCTGATCCTGGTCTTCTCTTTCCATCTTACTATAGTTTAGTCATCTCCATAGTTCTGTTATTAATGCTATGTCTGCTGCTCCATATATAAGCTCATAGTTTTCCATCATATATCTTTAGTCAGTTATCAACTTAGATTAACTTCTGTCTTCTCCTTCATAAGTTTACTCCTTCAAAATACTGGGACAAATCACCAAATGAGTTCAACAAGAATGTAGTGCTCTGCTCTAAGTCACTGAAGCCAAGTCCAAACTATCTGATAACTCTAAGTAACCTCAGAGTTAGACCAGAGTTCATCCAGCATTAATAGTAATATTACAAGTTGATGGGTTATCTCTATGTGCCCTCATTCTTTTTCTTTCTTTCCAATCTATGCATTCCATGATTTACCATTCTTCTTATTCTTCCTCCAATATATATTATGGGCAAGCTCAGTTATTTGTGAATATATGTCAAAGTCTAGTCCTCTGATATGAAGTCTAAAAGTTCAAAATAGTGGCATAGAGGTAGAGTTGGGTTGACAGTAAGGACTTGATATAGGACTTGTGTGTTGCACTCTTACTAGGCTTGGGTTCTCAATTTCAGAAGTCTGGAGGTAAGAGAGAGTAAGGAGAAGATAGAGACTTGAGCATGAAAGAAGGGAGTTTAGTTGATATTCATATTGAGATATAACAACAGATGTATGAGTTTATATATGGGGAATATATCAAATAGTATGTTTGAACCAGATAAGCAGACTCTAATAATAGATGCTACACATAGAGACAGCTATATTGGTATCACAAGTCAAAGTAAGATAAAGGTCATGTCAAATATTACATGTCAAATGTAGATGTTAGGTCAATGTCAAGGGTTGATTAGGTGTGTCCCTAGACATAGACAGATGAAAATAAAATGAATAGAGACAGGAGTCAATAGAATGAAGTCAAGACACAGAAGAGAAAAAAGTGTCAAAGATAAGTTTAGAGTTGGCTAGAGATAGTAGCAGAGGTAGAAAACTAGTCTGAAAGTAGACCAGAGTTAACATAGGCATTGATATAATAGTATCCCCCTTTTAGATCCAAGCTCATAAGAATCAAGTGGAATATGGAGAGTAGGAGTGGACTGGTCCATTATATAGAGTATGAAGAAACATGAGTGGAGTGTGTGGCTCAACAAGCAGGATGAGAACACCACTACTATAAGGATAGAAGATGGGTGTAGGCTGGAGTTGTATGTTATCACAACAAGTCCTTAAATAGATTACTATTTCTAACATTATTCAATATAGTCTGAAAGACCAACTCATCAAATGTGTGAATAATGATGTCTAATGATATGCAAAGACTATGGAGTGACAAAGATGTGTAGAGGTAGAGAAGTGGTGATAATGTGAGAAAAAAAGATGAAAGTGCAAAAATGAGGCAAGGCAAAGATCTGAGAAGGCAGAAGGCTATGGAGATAGAGGAATGGGAGTAAATGTCAATCAGTGACTGGATACCAGAGCTAACCAAGAGCTAGACTGGGAAGGTGCAGGGCCACAGCTAAAAGAAAAGGAGAAAATGGAGAGAGTGGAGAAGGAGAAAAGAGAGAAAGATAGAAAGGAAATAGATGAGATGGAGGAAATGGAGGAGATGGAGAGGACAGAGAAAGTGGAGGTAAGTAAAAGGTAGATATAGATAACTTTGTGTTTAATTTTTATTTTTTT
>JBBPUK010000198.1:3650-26839 GCA_038094635.1 Tylopilus cervinicoccineus
GAAACTGAACGCGAGAGCCTACGCGCGCCAACACCCTCCCGTTCTGATTCCAATTCCAATTCCTATCGTTCACCATCCCCTGAACGTTCATCAACACCACCATCTGCATCAAACTTTCATCAACAACGAAGGCTCACCTCTGCGCCTCCTTCTCCAGAGAAGACGCGTCAGGCGTCTCCCGGCCCGTCACGCACTCCCCGAAAACGAGTGTCCATAGCGAGTGCCATTTCCGCACAGAGCGTGGAGAGTGGCAGATACAGCAGAAACGATCATGATGTTACTGAAGCAGCGCTGGCCGCTGTAGCTTCTTCAAGGAGGAGTCCCACAAACAACAAAAGGTCGCGGCAGCCACTTCCGAGGGAATTCAGGGATGGAGAAAGGCGGAGCTTGGACGGACGGGTTGGTGGCATGGACCCGCTCCTTTCGCAGTTCGCTAAAAATACGTTCACAGGTTTCAATCGAACCTATGGCTCCACACCAGATGTCCTTCAGAGATGATGGATACGAGGATGATCATTCCCCGAGGACTGCGGCCCGTACAGCTGTCAACGCGACGAGTAATGTCCAATACTCTCCTCGCGGAGCTCGTTCCACTCGGTTTTCTACTGTGAGGGACCTGACGCGTCGACATCAGACCCGCTGGCTTTCCGATGATCTATCAGGTAATGCACCGGATAGCGGACGGAGGCAGTCTCAGCGCGGAGGAAGTGCAGAGAGTGCTCTCAATGGCAATATAGGGGCGACAGGGAGACTGGCAGGCGAAAGCTTGCGTGCGGCGGGGATTGGCATGCGCGGGAATGGGAATGGAAGACAGCGACCACAGTCGAATGAGGATGTCTTTGGTGATAGACGTGATCCTAACGTGTCGGCGCGCGGGGCACACTCGAGCGTAGTTGGGTCGAGTGCCGGTCGCGCAGTGGAGTGGGAGGATGAGGAAAGGCGGCGGCGACCTGACATCGACGACAGGAGTCGAGCCAGTGGATCCCGTGCCGGCGAGGTTGGCCCGCCTGCTTCTCGGCCTCACTTGCACTCAGATCCAGCTCGGGCACCGGCTACCCTGGTGGTAGAGCGGGAGACGAGAGGCACAGGATCAGGCGCATCGTCTCGTCCAGCTACGTCGATGGCGGACTTTTTCCATGGAGAGCATGATTCTAGAAATGGAGGTTACTCGATACGGTCTAGAAGGACAACATACGACTTTTCGGATAGACCAGAATCCCGACATTCGCCGACTGTGCGCACTGTTTCCTTGGCGGCTCAAATGCCAAGTGATCCTCGTACAGGCGCCTCCCGTCACCGGGCAAGCATGACTCCAAGTGGTAACGGCCAATTGATCAGCCTCAATGCTCCTCAGAATGCCGAACACACTCGTCTTATGCTGGAGTCACTGTCGATGTTTAAAGCACAACTCTCTCGGCTTCCAAACCAATCCCAAGTAGTTCGTGATATATCCGACCACTCTAGCGCAATCATACGTTCGTCGGAAAGGCTCAACAGGATCTTGAGGTCTGCGACAACCAATGCCGTCCAACAACAAATTGCGATCGAGGTGGATGACGAATATTTCGATGCAGACGGTCCCGATCACCCTGCACAAATTTGGAGAGATGTTGGCTCCGACTTTCGGGACAGCTTGCGGGAGAGTGATGACGTGGTGCGCTCGCTCACCGGATTCATCCTTGGTGTTGGCAAGCTGCTGAAGGAGGTAGCCGGAGGGCCCGACTCTGCCCATCTGATGTCCGTGAGCCTGGATGATGAAATCACGAGACGGCCCCCATCCGATTCGGGTCTTGATAGGGGTAGCAGCAGGCAGAGCCAAGATGGTAGGCGAAGCGTCGAGTCGCGACTAAGCTGGGAACCACTGCCCTCTGCTGGCGGGGCCGATCTTTCCCGCAGGCTAACCTCTCGTAGTGCTCCATCTTCGCGAGACCTAGACAGTGCAAGTGATCAGGATCGGTCAACTTCCTCCAGAAATGGCTTGCATCCACCTTCATCCTCCCGGCGGCTATTCACGCCGCGTGAGCATCGCGAGCACCAGGTGTCAACCGACCGGTCGCCGATTTACAATACAGTGCCTAATGCTCTCGACTTGTCGCTGGACTATGAGCCCTCTCCGACTCCCGCATATCGATACCCTCAAGCGGAAAGGACGAGACCACCTCTATACTCTACCCCACCCCCACTCCCAACCCTCCCGTCGGAATCCATACTTCAAAGATCCAATACCACAGTTGACAAGAGCAGTCGGCGCACTTCTTCCTTGGCTTCCGTATCTACTGTCCGCACTCCTAATACACCTTTCGCTCTATCCACACCCAATCCCACGACAGCAATCTCAACACATACAGCCACGACCTCACCCGAGGTTGCCACGTTTCCTTTGGAACGCACTGACTCCCGCGACTCAGTGCCTTCTGTCACTTTTTCCCGCCCATCCGGAGCGTCAGTATCTACTCTTCAACAACAGCAAAACCGTGATGAGGCTAGAAGACGCGTAGGTACGACTGGAGAGGAGGGTGCTTTGGGGCTCAACCAGGTTCACCCATCACTCTCCGGCTCGGAAACCGAGAGGGATACTCGTCGGCGAACCATCGGTGTTCGTGCAGCTCGTATGTCGCTTGAGGCGGCTGTCGATGAGCATGGGACGCTTGGTGCAAATTCTCAATCCAAGACCATCACGTTCCCACAAAGGCGGGAGCGTCGACGCACTGTGACAGAGATATTCGGCTGAAGCAGAGACCGGATATTGTATACGTTGCATTATTCACTGTTTTCCCAAAGTGCGTGTCAGAACGTTCTGGAGACCGGGTTGCCTAGGCTAACCAGTCACTCAGAATACCAAGGTGTATGCTGCCTTTTCCCCGTATTTCCTTGCCTTGCCTTTTGTGCACTATATCTCGCATTGCAGTTCCCACTCCGGACTTTGGCTTTTTGAGCAAACGATTTCACTACGATGATAAGTCCGAAGCACTCCTGTCTTTAACATTATTTCCATTTTTTCGCGGTCTCATTATTTTTGTTATCCTGGCTGGCCATGCACATACATCATCCATGTCTCCTCGTTCTCCTCTCATTCTCGTCCTTGTGTTCTTGTTCTATCGCTAAAGAGGCGTGTTGTGGCGCCGCACGCAGGTTTTTTTTCTTTTCTTTTATGCAGGTAAGAGGAGCACGCATCCCCAATATGACAAGCACTCGAGATCGAAACACTTTACAAGTACTCTTTGAACGACGTATCGTAGCACCCATCGTAATGTGATTGATTCAAGTCGTCATTCTAGTTGGTGATGCGAGTGTTATCCGAGACGACCGGACCATGCACGGGTCGTCCATTGGCTAGTGATTTCGCAGAAAAGGTGGAGCAGAGCTTGACATGTGGAATCACCCGGTTACGGTCTTATCAAGCCTCGGTTATCAGTTGTATCGCGATCGCTTTGTCTCCTTGGTTTCGGACTGGTGTGACACAAACCCCGTGTTTGCTTGCGCCTTGGATCCGGTTTGAGAACAGGACGTGGCTGCCCTTTTGGACCGAAGAGCAGCGATCATCGAACAGGTGCGGCATTCATCCTCGAGACACTGCACTCACTTTTTCGGATGAGCGTGAACCTAGTCGGGTGAAGTGAATTGCCCGGGGCGCGTCAAGAGGGTGCTGTCGATGTGTCTCATCCAACAAGGCCGTTTTGGCAAACAGCGGCCACGTCACAGGCACCACGCAAACTGTACACGAGCGTCGTCGACGGTTGGGTGTGGGTATCCAAGTCCGTATAGAGAGTGAGTGAGTGACGAGGGCAGCTCGAGGCCGGCGTTTTGAGCGATCCGGGCAAAGGGTGAGAAGTGTCGACGAGACAGTCCCGATCGTGGCCAAAAAGACGAGCGGCGTCGACGTGGTCCTGTTGATCGCGTCAGTGAGATCTCTCCCATCTGGCATCACCCCCGGTCTCTGCACGTCGGCCGGCAGGTCGAGTGGGTGCATGTCCTCCGATTCGAGCCTGTACAGCAGCAGGAAGCCATTGTCGTCCGTCACACACCTCCCAAGCGGTTGCTAAAAAAAAAAAAAAAAAAAAAGTGACATCAGGCCCATTCAGACGTCGCGATGAAACGTGCGACAGGAGGGTTCAGCGACGAGCCACAGCGACCTGAGACGCGTTCGCCTTGTCTGAAACTTGAGGGTGACGCTCACACGTTCGATACCCACCAGAGTGTCGATACGCAGCCGGCATTGCTGTGAACATTTAATACTTGGTGTCTTCCATCAGTCCGTCCAGCACGCGCCACAGTCGCATGACGTCGAGGGTGAGTGCCACCTGGACAGCAAACGGCAGAGAGCACACGTCGCGTACGCTAAATGCGCGGGCGGGAGGGAGGATAAGGATAGTGGCTGAGAGGAAGATGTTTCGGGCCTGCCACATCCATCCATATTTACTCCTTGAAGAAGACCATCCTCACACGCTCGCTCCATCGCACCGCCATCAGTGCCGCACCCTCGAATTTTGGATCAAAGGAAGGGCGCGGAAATGGTCGTGAACGACCTCGGCGATCTTGAATGGTTGCCTCTTTGGGGTGCATTGTCCGGACTACAATCGACGTCTGGGTGCGTTGCTTGGTGCCATGGCACGTCTGTCCGTGTCACGGCTCCACACACTCCAATGTTCGAACGCTTGCCTTTAACTACCTTTTCAGCACATATATCGCCTGTTCCTTCCATCTGTGGAAATGTGTCATACGGGACGGGTGGAGCATTCTATCTAGACGCTAGCTCAACCCCGTTACCCTCGAAGGCTCCCCCTCGAAAGCGCATCACATCATCGGCTAAAAACATTCCAACCCTTGACGTCAGGCTGTGAGCACGATAAAGAATGAGCCCACCAGGCCGTATATAAACAGGGTGATTCAAGTCATGGTCCTACCAGACGAGATCCAAATTCCTCCCATCTTACCTTTCTCTCGCAATCCACGCCTTCATCATGCAGTCCAACGTCCATACATTTTACGCCGACGCCGTCCTGTTCGACATGGTGTGTGGATAGTCTATCCGTGTTCTCCCAATCTAACTCCCCTAGTGTGTTGATAGGATGGCACGCTCACCGACTCCATCGCCGCTGTCGAGGCAGCATGGGGTAAAGTCGCAGAGGACATCGGGCAGGACCCGTCCTACGTGATCGCTGCCACCCACGGCAAACGCGCCGTCGACAACCTCGCTCAGTTTAAACCAGAAATCAAGTCTCACGAGATGGACGCAGAAGTCCAAAAATTCGAGGAAACCATCCTCTTCTTTGCGGACGCGTACCGCACGTACGGTCCTGGATCGACCGTCAACTCCCCCGCCTTCTCGCCTTCCCCACTTAGCCCTCTCAGCTCGGGACTGGCTACCCCTGAGCTGATCACGTCCCCCGCAAGCTCACTCCCGTCGTCGCGTACGTCGTCTTTCGCCGCCCTCGGCAGTCGTCGTCCTTCGTTTGCGACCCGCTTGAACGGCATGCTGGCCATGTCCGTCTTGCCGGAAGTGACCGTCTACGATGAGCGCCGCGCGGACGGCCTGATCCTCGAAGAAGACGAAGACGTCCTCACTTTCGAAGCCAACGCCAAGAAGCACTGCCTAGAGGCCTGGCAGATCGAAGCTGCTAGCGTAGACCGCGCCGTCCGCATCCTCCCCGGCGTCCGAAGGATGATCGACTCCATTCCCGTGGGCCGCTACGCCGTGGCCACGTCCGGGGCCAAAACCTATGGTACGTGCACGCTACCGTCGAACATGTATGCAGTCCTGAGGGGGCAATAACGCGTCGTCGGGCAGCGCATGGATGTATGACCCGCGTCGGCATCGTGCCTCCCAGGGTGACGATCACTGCAGACGATAAGCGCTTGAAGGCCGGAAAGCCCGCGCCGGACCCGTTCTTGCTCGCAGCGCGCGAGCTGGGTTTCTCCGCGTCCAACTGTGTCGTCTTTGAAGACTCCCCGAGCGGAATCCGCGCCGGGCTCGCGAGCGGCGCGACTGTGATCGCCGTCTGCACGAGCCATGCGCGCAAGCAGATCGAGCACATTGGCGCTCACTTTGTGGTCGACAACATGGAGAGCGTCGCCTGCGAGCCTTGCGGAGACGGTCGGCTCAAGTTCACAGTACGGCTCTGAACGGGACCCGTCCGACGGACATGTAGAGACATCTAACGTCATGTGTTACCGATCTGATCTTGTACTCTTTCCACCTCCTGCCTACACTGTAAAGTACGTGTGCTACCACATATAGACGAATGAACTGGATCGCGCATCAGAGCGATCGTTTTTGAGGTTGAGAGTTTATCGTATCGCAGAAAAAGGGAAACACTGTCCGGAGATGTGGTATCGCTGAGTAAAAGGGGAAAGAGATGCATATCAAGGGAAAATCTAGTCATGGCTGGAACATGTGTCAGGCTGATTACCGAGCATGCTTATATAGACACCGGACGGTGGAGCTATGACGATTGAACCAAGAGGGGGGGGGGGGACTCGGCGTCGATCGTCCTAGTCGTCGTCGACGAGTAGTTCACGTTGCATCCAGAACGGTCCTGATATATGTCACATAGGTGCCCACGCGGAGGGGGGGAATAGCACATGGACATACCGATTGGATCCTCGGCATCATGAAAGACGGTAGACCACACGCCTATAAAACCACACTGCGACCGGATGCTGCCCAGTCCTATCGCATCACAGCTAAGACACAAACAACGAAGAGATCAGATCCAACGTCACGTGTGCGACCCACGTCGACCTACTTCCACACGATTTGGTTATCGTTGCCAGCACCCTGGAAAAAAAAAAAAAAAAAAACATATACAAACAAGCCTCGTCAGACCGCTGGCGGCGAGGGACACACATCTACCCACGTAATGACACCACACTTGCTCGTCGTCTGTCAGCTTGACGAAACCAACAATGTTGAACTGTCCGTCCACTTCTCCGATGATGTTTATCTTTGGGCGTGTCGAGTGAGAGGGATTGGGCTCGATACCCGTGACACGAATGTATATATCCAACGTGGCCAGCGTTTCGTCCGCGTCATAAAAAATCGACGTGTCCTGAGGTTCGTGATCTGGTACCTGACAGAATCCCACGTGTGTCGGCCGTGTCCAGACAGCCAAGAGCGAGGCAGTTCACAGTACGTACCGACGGATCATTGTAAACTGACGAAGCACGAGATATCGTCAACAACACATCCACGTGATCGGAGGCATGGACGAGGACAGACGTACGAATGAACTCACGGTGGTCGATGAACCCATATCTCACCGACCACAATCCCTCGATACCGGCCCAGTCATCCCCGTCGAGATTCAACCCCCGGGGAACGATACTTTGAGAGAACAATAGACCCAGCGGACAGATATACCGCTCTCCGTCCTTGTCGTCCATGTCAACGAGCAGCATTCCGAGGTCAAGTACGAACATCAACACGAACGTCCAGTCGACACGCTTGCTTCCGTCGGGCAAGAACGGTCCGTAGGAGCGCTCAGCAAGGTGATGCCGTAGACTGTACACAAACGCCTGGGACGCTCGCCGTCGTGCAGGATCGAGGTCCCGCCTCGTGAGTCCGTACAACACGTGCAGCCTCGCCAGCAGCTGTTCCTCCTCCGCCAACAACGCCACCCAGGACTCGGGATCCAAGACCGCACCGTCCCCGATGAGGTGTTGCATCCACCGCACGTTGCGCGATAGCGGCCCGACGCCGTCGGGAGAGGTAATGGGGGCTATGTGGGTGATAAGATCGATGCAGGTCCGCAGCGTCCGACCTCGTTCTTCGCGTCGACAGACGTCAGGGCATCGCATCACCACCCGCGCCCTCGCGATCTGCTGAAGTTCCCCCTTCCAGTCGATGCTATCGCGGCGGTGGCCAAGGCGGGTGAGCGTCTTCCGGGGATCATCCAGCGGTTGTGCGAGATAGAGTCCCCGCCAAAATTGTTGGTGGAGAGGACCGTATATGATCTCGTAGAAGAAACGGGACGTCTGAGATACGCACGCAACGTCAAGTGGGTCGAGCGCGAATAAGATGCGGTCGATGAGTTCGAGCGACAAGTCGACTAGGGCAGTCATCTCGACGTATGGACCCGAAATCGTTGGTAGCGCCCAAGACTAGGACGAGACCGATGTCCAGGGATGGATACCTAGGGCAAGTCTACCTCCCGCGTATTAATAGTCTGGAAAGGCTTTCGCATAGGTTGAAAGTTGAAACGGCGGGCAAAGAATGGCCATTGTGCTCGTAAAAAAATTCTTTCACCCCCGGGATATACGAATACTTTTGGACCGTGGCCACTGCCGGTAATAGCTCCCATAACAAGGCAAGAGAGTAATGCGACGTAACTCGTCGTTTCCGCAGAACGTTCGTTTGGTGTAGAGCTGCAAAGGGTCCGTCAGACGAGTGATTGCATTATCAAACTTGATTACAAATTGTTAATGAAGTGTTAAATTACTTGATTGAGACACTGACAAGAAGAAAAAGAGTAGACTATGCGGTGAGATTTACCTACAGCTACAGAGAACACCTATCACCTAGAACAATGCCCGCGAATGACTCAAAAGTTACTAGAACTTGGGTAGTGCGCAATGTCGTCCTTCCTTGAAGCCACGTGTAGCGCAAGACCTGAACCTGATAAGAAGCTGCATTGCCCTACATCTACGAGGGTCCTTCCTTGGTCCCCCTTGATTCTGTAGCGCCAAACTTGGGAACGGGCTTCGCACCACGCTTGCCGGCCGGGCCAGCGGCGGTACGTCTATCACCATAACCATAGCCACCAGCAGGTTCCCCTGCGAGAATCGACCACGAATCGATCAGCTGCTGCCCCACCATGGGCTCGAGCTCCGTGCCATCTCGCGACACCTTGATCTCTCGGCCGTGATTCCACGGGTTACGCAAATGGCGCGTTCGATGGAATTGAATTCGTTGCGTGCACAGCCATTCGATGCCGAACGCTTCTCCCCAACTTCCTTCCTTTCCTTGACCTCCTGCAGGGCCGTGCATCGTTGCAGGGAGTAGAGCCACCTGTGCCGACTGACCTTCTCTGACTCTACTCTCAGCCTGCACCTTCACGACAGGAAGTGTCGGCCGCAGAGGGCCCGGTGCATCTATACCAGCAGCCTTGCTTATCGCTTCTCGCACTCCAGGGTGCCTTCTTGATTCAGATCGCAGAGTTGCGGGGGGGTCAGAAGGGCCAGAGCTGAAACCGGGGGGGAGTGGAACGGGACAAACAGGGACTCCTGGGTCGCAATGAAGCGTAGGTAGCGATGACCGTCGTTGCTGAGCAAACCCAAGATGCGAAGGACCGGTTACACTCGAGCTATCTTTCGTTTCTTCAGAAGAAAGAGCAAGGGAAGAAGACGACACTTCAACACGAGGTTCGGAGAGCGGACTGTACGTCTCAGGAGTTTGGGGCGATGAACTTTCGTCCTGGGCCGGTATATCATGGGCGGCGGTGCGACTAGTCGAAGGCGATGGTGCCCTGGGCGATGAATCTCCGCGTGACGCCCACGTAACACTTTGGTCGCTACGAGAAATGCCACTTGCCATGCTGTGGCACAAGGAATCAGCGTCATGTGTCGACCATAACTGTAGATAGACACACCGAGCATATCCATAGAATTCCCCGCTCTTGTTCACACTGAATATGAGAATGACTTCCCTACTCGTTCGAAAAGCCTGATCTAATATCGCCTCATTGTGCTTCTGCGTTGCCCAGACACCATGCTCAGTGCTGAGATCCAAGTCACACTGTAACCATCAAGTCAATTATATTATGTTGCATGCAACTTCAGAAAATGATACAATGGACTTACGCGCGTCAGTGATTTGAGAATAAAGAAGCGTTTGGGAAAATAATGGGCCAAAAAGCTCGAGCTCGTGGAAGCATAGGAGTTAGGCGATCGAGTAGTAATCTTGTGGCATTCCCCTTCCACAGCGTCAGGCTTTGGAGCCCCTACGTTCCCGGAAATTGGAGGGACTGACGATGAATAGTCTATCTTGGATTGGCCCGCCAGATGGCCCTTGGATAGAGTAGCTCCATTACCCGCTTTCAATGACTCACGACACTTCTGCAACATGTTTTTGACATAACGCGTATGGACACCCATTCCACGTTGAGCGCCAACACCGGCTCGTAGATCGTCGTCCCTTCGGCGCGCCCTACAGACCAGTCGTGGGCATCGGTGGTCGTCAGGTCGCAACTTTCGTCCATTGAACTGTGTGATTGCACGATTCAAGTGATCCTCAGACCGATAGTTTGCAAAGGCGCAGTTGGAGCGAGAAATAAGGAATATAGACATTACACCGTTGCCCTCAACGTCATTGCATTCAGAGCCTGAAGATGCAGGATCACCGGCAGACTGCCTCAGGAATCGCAAGAATTCATCCTGGGTGGTTTCATTTGGAACATTGCCTACCCACATCACCCACTGCGATCGGTCGGGAGGCGGATTCGGGTGATAACTACGGCGAGTGAGTGTATGGTCATGTGTAATAGAGGTACTAGCTGCCAGCTCTTGACCAAGTGGATGTGTGTCCGTTTTCTGGAGAGATGTCTGTTCTCGAGGATCGTCAGCGGCACGTGAGACCGTGTTCTCTGCTGTGGCAACTACAGTTGCACTGCTACTAAAATCCATTGGTAAGCTAGGTGAGGGTAAGGACTCAGAGCTTTTCGATTGCATTCCGAGCGTATGAGTGCGGGGGTGACGGGGTAAATTATTTGCAAGATGTCGTTGAGCTTGCACTGGGTCTCCCTCGGTGAATCTCTCGGCAGATGGGTCCCGGACATAGTACCACTGAACCATGTTAGGTTGGTACTGCCGCGTCATGCCGTTTGAACTATAAATGTGTGGCATATATTGTTGTATTCCACCGTGCGGCCATGCATGAGATGGCCCAAGGTTGCTAGTTGCAAACTGGGGATTAGGCGAAGGATGGTACCGCGATTGCTGATAACGTGGGTCACGGCTTTGTACATTGAATTGACGCTGGAAATATGGCTGATGCTCGTGTAGAGGAAGGGGGAAATACCGAGTAGGCGAATATAAGCCAGGTCCTGGGGGATGATACGCGTGTGGTTGACGTGGTGGGGTCAGGTGTGGAGGGGGATACGTAGGCATGAGGTACTGTCCGGGAAAACTATCATAGGGTGTATGCAGACGTCCAGGTGAAAGCTGGGGAGGCGGAGGATGGACAGGAAGGGTGGATAATGACGCTCTACGTGCGAAACACGCAGGTTCAAGTTGATCAGAATTTCCCAGAGTTGTTTGGAATTCAGGTCCGTGTGTTGGGAGGGCAGACTGGGCTACGACAGAGCCGGATAAAAAGAAGAATGGACTAGTCTGTGACGGTTGGGGCAATATAGAACTATGGGAGGAACCGTTGGGAAGTGGTTGTGTGTGTGTTCTATCTGTGAACTGAGGGTATTGCGAAAACCCAGTTAGGTTGGATTGATTATCCTGGGTCATCACAGATGAACCCCCAGGGAGAACGTGACTTCCTGGAAATGGGATCGGAAAATGAATGCCTGGAGAAGGCGAACCGAATAAGGCCTCGTCAGATGGCACGTAGGAAGGCGAATTACATAACATTCCAATATAGTGCAAGGGATGAAGGAAACGGAAAACAAAGAGGCGAGCAGTAGATTCTAACAGCTATCCATGAGGTGCAAAAAAACTGCAAGGCCGACTTGGAGTCATAGCCCATAGTCAAGAAACATATGGCACCGTGGTGTAATGGGAACCTGGCCCCACCCAGAATACACGAAGGCAATAGATGAGGTCCCGACAAGATGATTGCAGAACATACCATTTTCGGAGGTTGTACCCTGAGGAGCGCCCGGAATGCTGGTACTAGAAGAATGACTGGCAACAGAGGATGAGGTGATATGAGGAGGAAGTGTGTCCTGCTTTTCTTGCGCATGATCTTCCATGTCCATTATTAGAGAACGAGAAACAGAGAGGACTCCCGACGAATAGATCCAGAGAAATGGTCACAAGAAGGGGCTTTGGCTTTGGACGTGTCGACGAAGAAACAAGTGCTTGGATCGCCTCGGCAGCTGCCCAATCGGGTACATATGCCACATGACGTCATTTGATCCAAGGTATGTTTTATGTCCGCTCCACGCTGACCTAACAATTCTGCTGTTCGAGAACGACATCGGCCACTGCTCAAGCAACTGTGCTTTTCTCCCAACGCCATTCGCGCGCCTGAGCAATGGGCGACACCGTTCTCGCAGAGTCATTGCACCGTCTTCCTAGTCTTGGTTGTGTCACAGGAATGTTTGGCCACATCGACGAGAGCTGGCGGTCCGTGGAGTGCCGATAGCACCACATTTCAAATGCAGGAGCCTCATCCAGTCTGAGTGAGCTGTTGGACTGCCTCAGGGGATTACCAGCCAGGTTCCACGAGCTAGTTCATATAATGTTGGATGAGTTGGATACGGATAACATACACGAGCTGTTTTATCCTACCTCGTAGAACGGTCAGCATAAGAGCCTGTGTCACTTCATTGAGTCCCTTCGGATGAGGGGCGATCCCATGGAATGGCTCCACCATGGGAACCACAGAGACGAAGTGCATTTTGGGCCTCCGAAAGGACCCCTGGCAGGTGCCCGAGCGATCTGTGGGTAATGTTGGTCACCGGCCTCGTACACTGCAACAAATCTATCCGGGGTCGCGCCCTCGTCTGTGTGTGGGTCACTACGTGATTTGGCCAACTCTCTGGATTGGTAACTGGTACCCCAAACGGCCTCAGAAGGGCAAGCGGTTGAGGTAGCGGTAGCCGCTGACGAGAGCTTTCACAGGGTCGAAGCCGCACGTTCTGACCCGCCTCACTTATCCACCTCCACCGTACTGTATATGGGTTCGGCTCTGAGAGGAGCGCCAGACGGTCAGGCATGTGGAATGACAGCCCAAATGTCCCTCTTCACACACAGACCATAGACTGGGGCCCCAAGTGATGAAAACATCTCTGCCGAAACGAGGGAAAGGGTGGGCATTGAGAACGAGAATCAGATTTTCTCACCAGGTAGTTTCATGTGAAGGAACATGAATTGAATTGGTGTCGTATGCAAAGAGTCGAGTGCTGGATGTGGACTACCCAAGTGGGTTAGAGTGAACTACAAGTGATACCATGGCTGTTGACAGCTCTGACAGACGTGTGAGAAAGGCATGAGACGCGTAATCAGGCCAGATTGCAATTCATGTTGTCGACTCGCATCAACGATCAAGCTAGTAGAAAATAAACCGCACCAGCGTAAGGGTTCGAGACCGTACAGTGAAACACAGGCAACGAAACTCATACTTTAGCGTGGAGCACTCAACTGAGGCGATCCCGGACTAAAGGTTATACATACCAGATAAAAGAGTCAGTAAAGTACACATGATGCCCTAAGGTCTTCGACGACTTACCACAACTAGCTAGCTCGGTTCACGCGAATGCTTGAGTGTACTCGACATCCTTCCCATCACACCATCATGCCACCATCTCGCTGGGTAGGGTCAGTGATTGTTTCTGTAGCCATGGCAATCCAAAGACCCTTATTTCCAGAATTAATTCGTGGTTCCCCCATATCTCCCTCGCTCTGGCATTTCCTGTAGGTCTCTTTTTGCCACCCACTCCTGAGGATCCCAGTACCGCCTTGCGCCGTGGGAGACACCGAAACCTACGCTCATTTCATTTCGACACTCGTTTTTGACGCACTCTGGTCAAGCATTGCCCCTCGGATTTTTGAGCCTCCATAGAGTACTGGAGTCGTACCATCCCCTCCACATGCAAGGAATATCAGCAAAACATCGCGTTTTCGGACGTTCTATCGGTGAGCTCGACGAACGCGATCCTTCGCTTATCAACCTGCCTCTCCCAGTCAACTCCATTCCCATTGTTGGCCCTCTTGCGAGCCCGCTTGTCGGTGATGGGGCTAGCGACGACTCGCAGCCTTCCAGCCCTGCTAGTCCTCAGCCAGCACCGATCTCTACTGCTGGCAGTGGGAACGGTGGTGGTAGTGAGGGTAGCAATGGTGGTGGTAATGGTGGTGGTAACGGCAGCTCGAATGGCGGTGATAATACTGAAGGAAATACTCCAATACCCGCACCTTCGCCCACAAGTGGTGGAGGGAGTGCAGTTCCACAAGTACCCGCTGTTCCAAACTCAGCTCTCCCAAATTCCATAACTGGGCTACCACCTGGTTCCTCTGGCACAAACGGTGGCATGCCCAGTCCTTCGGGCCGAGGTGGTGGGGATTTCCCGGCTACTGTTAGTGGGCAAACTGCCCTAGTCAACGCTTTGTTTGGGTCATCCACCACTATCTCTGCGTCGCTCGGCATAACTACCCCTGCTGCGCTAGCAACTGGCCTCTTATCACCCTCACAATCATCTCTGGAATCTGGTTCCAGCACTATTGGCGCAGCTGCTCCGACCCCAACAACCTCCGCAGCCGCAACACTCTCGTCTGGGGAGCAATTGTCCGTGGGTGCGGTCGTAGGAATTACTCTCGCGTGCTTGTTTGTTTTGCTTTTCCTCGTTCTCCTCGTAGTCCGGTGCCGCTCGATTGCACAACGATTGGAGCTTCGCAGGAAATGGTGGTTCAGCCGCAATGCTTCAGGTCACAGCTTTCCATTCACTAGCAACGGAAGTACTCGCAGTCCCGTAGGGCAGAATGGGGAAACCACAGCCAGCCGGCCGAGTGCCCGTAGCAGCTTCGCCACCAACTTTGATCAGGGATTGATGTTCCGCCTCGATTCCCCTCCGAGGGTCTCTTTGGGACTTGATCTCCCTCCCACTGCAGAGGTCCGCGAGCGCAAATCTGTATTATTCTCTACTGGGGGTTTGGTAGCACGCAGGGAGTCCATGAACAGCATGCTAAGCAATGGCAACGACCCAGACGTCCAGTATCTGATTGTTCCAACAGGTCAGAACGGTCCGATGCCCCCCACCCCTATGTCTGTCCGCCCATTTTCCCCCTCTGAATCCTTTGCCTTTCCTAAACCTCCTGCACCATCGTCATCCACTGCGGACTCTTTCTTTATTTCCGGGTCCCTAACACATACATCTCCTCAATCTTCCGCGACCACTCTTGTCCATCTCAGCACGCCTCCTCGTGCGTTTTTGACCGACATTCCTCAGGTACCTGTCTCGACACATCTTAGCCATCAGACTTCGACACCTAGTCTCTCGTTATTCCCATCCATTGCGGTATCAAATCCCTCCGTGGACCCCTTTTCGAATTCTGCCAAAGCAGAATTCGCGGACGTCGAAGTCATCCGTCGTCCATTCACACCTTCACTAGATGACGAAATCGCGGTTCGTCCGGGTGATCGTGTCCGCATCTTCCGAGTCTTTGATGATGGCTGGGCATTCGTCGAAAAGTTGCCGGGCACCGCAAGTGAACGTCATCAGCGGGGGTTAATTCCCATTGACTGCTTTCGAGAAACTGATCAGGCGCTTCTGAGCTTCCTTGCCGAGAAGCGGGTCAGTTATGGATCAGAGAAGGCGGCTGCCACTGCACTGTAGGATGGACCACCCAGAGGAAACATTGTCTACATAACGTGTGTCTCGACTGACGATGCTTTCTGCACTCGGTACTGATTTTTAGTATTGACAGATGCAGCGCTAGCATAGTGCTAGAAGACGGTCGTTGCACCACTCATCATAATCTTATCCTTTTTTTTAAAACTGATTTGACGCTTCGTCCCTTCGCGAACGGTTTACATGTCCTATTCTTTCTGTAATCATAAAGGTTCAGAACTATGTGTCGATACCACTTAACACTTTTAACCTTGTCTATTCCTTGCCCACTTTGACACTTCCGCCCGCAGGTCGTGATCTTTCTTCGGATCGTTTTGTGGATGTACTTTTGTCGTACTCATGCATGTTCTCTATCTAGCGTCGTTGTATTGTCGCTGTTTAGCTTCCTTTCATATCATATTACCTTTACCGATGTTTTACTTTCATTGGTAGAAGGTTTGCTGGCAGACCAGGTTCTGGAGAGTCTGCTCGGAATACATCCACTACATAGCGATATACACCCTTTCTTTTCCATACCCTCGACGTTTTCCCTACTGTGTGACCTCGGAGGATCAACCTATTTTCCGTATACACACAGCACAGCAGTTACACAAATTTCGTTGCCCCTGCGATCTGGATCTTTACTCACTTGGTTATGAACGTCAGTTGGAATTGGACCCACGGAGTTAAACAGTTCAACCGTGCAGGCCGCCCCCCGTCCCGTCCCGCGTCCGCATGGGGCATCTGACTGGCACAGGAACCGTGATGACGTATCGGTGCGTCCACGACGGGACCCGTCCATGCGCACTCTCACTCGAGACGCGCCTGAGATCGCTGGCTGGGTGGCCCACCATAACGAGAGCTTTCGAGTCATGACCCTGAGGTCCATCGCGACTTCTCCCCGGACGACAGGCCCGTGTTACACACGGTAGTCATGCGACCGCGGCACCCACACGCGAATGTGGTCCGCACCCGAGCCGCCGTCTCGCGTGGTCGTTGTCATCACCTTGCGCCGACGTCTACGGACGGGGGGAGTGCACAGCCCGTCGCGAGGACGGTCGTACGGGTTCGTCAACATCGTCATGGCCAGACCTGCCGCTGCGTTGTGTGGTGCCTGCCGTCGGGTCTCCGAGGCTGACGGCAAAAAAAAAAAAAAAGGTATGGGTACTAGTCGGTCGAGCGGTGGTGGCGCCCGACGCCGTCCATCGGGAGAACACAAGGGCAGCGCTGTTTGGCGCATGGATGTTTCTTTCGAGTGCTGCACGTGGGGCGAAAATCGTCAATAGAATAGCTGGCATGCATCGTCCTTGATACTACCCTTTATGTCGTTGATTACATGGTCGCGATGCGGTGACCATGGCTGCAGTGAATGGCTGATGCACGCGGACTTCGGGAATCGTGGGCTTCCGTCCGGAGTGTGGACAAATAGATACACACCAGAAATAGTTGGCGACGGTGAATGTTTGAACACTGTTCGAGACAAGCGACGGAGAGCAAAAGGGGAGCCTGGCCTCAAAAAGCAACTCGAAGATAACAGCACCTGCAGAAGTATGTTCATCAGTGCATTCTGGATCAATGAACGAAACAGTCATCTATGTATAAAGCAAAAAATAAAAATAAAAATAAAATAAAAAGTCTGGCGCTCAGCCCTCCAGAAAATTCAGTGTAAATGGGCATTTTAGTCGGCTCATCTCAGCCTCACACCAGTATTGAACGACTTGAGGTGCGTGACAGGCTCTGAGCAAATTGGGGATGGCCTCAGCAGGTGGCCGTACGGAGTGCCATAGCGGGCTTATCCATATATCAAGACCGCAATGCGGTTGCCGCATGTTCGTTGGAAGGAGCAAAGTATTCGAGTCAGTCCGCCCACAATCTTTTGTGAACCTGCACGGTCAATGGTTAATTCTCACTGACTGCTTTGAGGATTTGCCGATGAGACACTTACCACGTACAATTTGAGTGCAAGCAAAGGTTGTCTGCTGGTCAGACAAGCTCTGGGTTATTCAACTCAGACTCGGAATCTTCAGAACAACATGGGTATTCTGAGGGTCGCCTCGGACTTTCAGCGAGCATGAATGCAACCCTGTCTGGCGATCGCCCTCCAACCGGATGACTTGGCATGGCAGATAAACTTGGCAGCAAATCAGCCAGCTCGGGACAAGTAACAAGGGCAAGGTCCGGTCGGGTGCTTACGAGAAGACCTGCTGATCGTGTACTTGAAGTGCCTCGTGAGTTCTTGAGACTGTCCGCATAACGGAACCAATCCACTAGGCGATTCCAACGGCATGACAACATGGAACATGGCACGTTGTTTGAACTTCCAGCCGCAATAGGATCACGTTATATGATGCATGTAATTTGATCAAATCCGTAGCCAGAAACCAGACGATTCATCTGCCAGTGTCAAGTAAATCATTGGCAGTCCGCATGGAAGATGTACTAACTGGAGAATCTGGCTTTCGACGTTGAAGTGTCCGGTAGTGATTCAGGTGATCCACGCGCGAAAAGGCGACCAATGATCGCACAAAGAAACTAGTCCGGTTACTAGACATTGGCTCGAGGATCGAGGATCACGCTACAATCAGACGCTCAAACGCAAACATTAAAAAACCCCGAATTTTGCTTTTGATAAGAACAAATGGTTGTCACCCTCATGGCCACAGACAAACTTCTTGTCACTGTCATTAACAGCAGCAAGTGCGGACGATCCTGCGCGTGGTATGATTTTGCCAGCGGCCAGTCGGGTCGGCTTTTATCCGGAATGACTTCTCGATCCCTGCTTAGCAGACATCCTCACGTTACCCGGGCCGCGAATACAGTTACGATCATTGATAGGAACCTTATATGGGGACTTCTGTTGCTATTGAATAGCTTAGATGTTCACGGATACTCATACAGTACGGGCGGTGTTATGGCTGACGTTGTCTTGTTCCCAAAACAGATACATGATCTTGGTAGGCGCAATGTCTCACCATCATCACTACTGATCCCCTCGTAGTCTCCGGTCGTCATGATCGCTATGCCATGATTTGTGAGTCGTGGCCAGAGTCGTGTCGAACTATCTCCGCATTTTCTGGGCAAACGATTGGCATTACGCTGGTCCGACCTGCGACTCGCCACTTTTACCAAGGGTGGTATGAACAACCCGTTTCCTGCAACAAAAATGGCCATTGTGTTGCACAATATTCGCGTCACTACCATCTTATTTCGTCTGTCTTTCCAAATACTTAATC
Organism: Tylopilus cervinicoccineus; assembly: GCA_038094635.1. NCBI lineage: Eukaryota > Fungi > Basidiomycota > Agaricomycetes > Boletales > Boletaceae > Tylopilus > Tylopilus cervinicoccineus. The sequence goes on from JBBPUK010000198.1 coordinate 22,375, forward strand.
GAATCTGTCTCTTGTAGACAAATAATATATTTGTCTCCAGGACACCTGAGATTCTTCCGAATATCTTTTCCATCCTACCACCGACCCGACGCTCATGATAGGCAACCTCAAAGAAGATCTCGTATGACTGGTTGGTTACAGTCAATTACTCGCCAGCAATCCTCTCAGACATCCTTTCCATTTGTATTAGGTTCCCTTGAATTAGGTCTAACGAGCCTCCCTGCTGCCGCAGTGGGCTGAACCCAATTACGTTACTTCACAGATAAGCCGCACATTACGTTGAGGCTTCTTCCGCCGTCTCGGCTCGGTGAGGCGGCGGAACGTTGTTGGTGACAGTGGTGATCCTCTCGCCCTCCAGTGGAGCTTCGGAAGGACATTCCGAGAATACAGGGTCGTCGATATAAAATACAATGCGAAGCTGGAGCTTGCACCATTCAGCAGGCAGTCCCCCCTCAGCCCATGTCCACTCCCTACCGATTCGAACCATGCCATGCACGGAACTCAATGTCCGAGGCCATTCTTTCAGTGTGTCTCAGGATGCACTCGTTTCGCATTTCGGCTCTGAGTCATCTCACAGCCCACCGAACATCCTTCACCGCGTGGTGTTACTTCGGAAGATCACGGTCCTAGGACACAGCTTGAGGATGTGAGCAAGACGCGATTTCATACTCATATCCAGCCGCCACACGTGCTGAATATACGTTATAGATTGTACACGACCCTGTGGATATACGATGGCCCGAGACATCTATGCATTCGCAATATCCCGTACCTCGCATCAACATAGGCACATCGCTGCCTATGTCTTCATACCAACGTGTGCTTGCCCGCGAGGTGGAGACATTGTTCGGGGGTGTTAATCGTACCATGGCCAGCATGCTGATTCCTTCGGTATGTTTTCAAACGACCTTGCTATATTTCCCATGCTAATGAATGCGGCGGAAGAATGGTGAGACGCCTGCGGTCGAGGACCATGGTTTTGATGCGGAGCTCGATGATGTAAGAAAGATGTACACAGGCTTTGCGATCAGCTTCAGTCACTCACGTACGTGATAGGCGGTCTATACTCCCGGAATTGCACGAGCAGCGGGCGCACGCTCCTTGGTAACCACGACACAAACCCATTCCTGCTCGGCGGCATCGCCTTGCCAGTGGGCAGGTGACGGGGACCCCGAGGCCTGTGGTACTTACATCACATGCGGAAGCGTTCCTACGCATTACAGGTTTACACACGGTATCAGGAATTTGAGGGCAGACACCCCTATTTACTGCTTCTGGGGAGGATGTTACAGATGTGTTAAACGCAAATACTTTGTCCGGCACATTCGTGAGCGTCACTTAAACCACCCTAGAAACAATATACAACTTTCCGGAAACTGAGGTCAGGAAAAGTTGCGCTATCAGAGGGACAGAGCTGACTCTGACCGATAGCTGTTACCTTGCAGTACCCGGTGATTCCCTAGACCTAGGGAGGTGTTAAAACTACCAAGTGTTTATCTTTTCCCGTTTGTAAATCCGACACCTCTATCCTAAAATCAATAATATTTGCTCTTATGAGAGCTGAGGACCAATCATTTATTGGACCGTCGCGACGCCAAAGTTCGTCGACGCAGTGGACTTGCGGAGATACAATGCTAGGCTGGTTGTCCGACATCGGGTCTAAGGCTAGCGGAGAACCGCACCTGTTAGGCGTGCCCTGGGTTGGCCGTGTTCGTCTTCCTACTTGGGATGACGTTGTCACCGCCTCATTCAGTCTAGAATGTGGGTTGGCTATTCTCGAATCCGGTTGCTACCACTCGGATGCCCAGAGGCAAGAAAAAACTCAGAGTACTTGTTTACATAACCCTCAACTCATTCGCTAATCTTGTTGCTCAGAGTGCCTCCCATTCCACCGTGGCGTTAACCTTTTGTTTAGGGAGCCTCGAACGCGATTATACATATTATACAACACCGCTCGACAATTAATAGGATATTTACAATTTCAGTCCCTTCACATCGTTCCCTTCTCTCCCACAACAGGTAAAGATAAGATTAGATTGATAATTTTCAATCGCTCCACCACGATTCATCACCACGCTCAACGGGATCGCCTGAAGCACAATCTTCCTCGAAGCACCCCCGGGGATAAACGCCCTCACTAACACAACTGGCTTCTCTCCCTCCCTCACCACCTCCGCCATATGTTTCCATCTCACATTCGCAAACATCTCACACTTACATTTTGTTCCGAATGGATTCGCGTTCGTCCCTTGGGCGTCAAAGACGACGTTGACTCGTCCACCTACGAGATCGAGGTCGACGAGAGTGAGTTTCGAATTGTGGGGGCTTAGCCGTTCGCGATGTTTCTTCAACTCAGCAAGGATGACTTGGTCCAGGAACCTGAGATCCTTGCTATGCACGGCTGCCATTTCTCCGTCTACGCGTGTAGCTTATCATTCATGCGTACCAATGGGGCGAAACGTATACGCACGCATCCGAACGAGCCGCTGGTGGATCTGGGTGCAATATTTCTTGTGCTTTCCGTTTAGCCAATCGTACCGCTGACATCTCTGACTGCAATAGAAGGCATGAAGACAGCCTCCGCACCGTTTGAACCTGCACATATCGCCCGTTTTCGAGCACTGCGCGCAACCCCGGATCGTCAGACCGACGTACAACTTGACAAGAAATAACGTTTACCTGGTCATTTTGGCAAGTCTGAATGTGCCTAATGGTAGTACCGCGCTTTACTAACTTGCGTCGCTCGTTGACCATGTCTTTGAGCCTCTTCCAAGCCTTATAAAGTTCACTGCTCTTTGAGAGTCCGGCATCTAGCCTTTGTGCTGTCACTGAGTCGACGGCAAGTGCAAGTTGATGCAAAATGGAACGGTAAACGGTATACCCAGGGAGAATCCCCCCGAGCAACATGACGGGCTCTCGATGCGCTGGAGGTTGTTCTAAAAACGGTAGCAATGCTTCGCATTTCAGAAGCGATGCGATAAGCCCACGCTGGAGCGCCTGTGAGATAAAAGGAAGCGCATCCATAGTCTCGATTCGTGCTCTCAGGAATACGATAGCGTTAGACGTGCATCGCGCAGCGAACACCCGCATGTCCCCCTCCCATTTTCGATTCAGCACAAGCGCGAGGGTCTCAGAAGCGGCCTTGATCGCGCCCTGGCGCATGAGTGCGAGGCAGATCTCCTCCTGAAAAGAGAGCACAGTGATTATATGCAAGTCCCAGGCGACACAATTTAGATCCGGCTCGTCGTGGGAGATTTCATGGTCCAGATGACAAAGAGAGACGGTCGCGACGAGTTCCGGTTCCCCTTGGAATATGCTAAGCAGATTGTCCAAGTCGATGGACACGCCTGTCTCGTGTGCGATGAGAAAACACGATTTAAAGACGGCTGATTCGCGTTGCGCGTTTTTCCCGAGGTTCCTGCTGGAGAACCGGGGGTCCCGGGCTTCGATGAACCAGAGATCGCAGATCATATACATGACTTCGCGATCGGTAGGGATGGATTTGGACCAGGACATGAGGAATCTGTCGCGAACGAGCCCGAGGAATTCCAGGACGCCCATCTTGCATGTGTAGCGCACCTCGATGTCGATGTCCTCCGGGACGATAACTTCTCGGTACAAAAACAGAACCCACCGGCGGATGTCAGGCCAGTGGGTGGAGAGGCTCTTGAGGAGCTGTTGCCGGATGTCTTCGTGGCTGAGCCAGACGGGGATGGTGATGCCGAGACCCATCAACGAAGCGACTGCAATATCGAGGGCATTGACAGGGACGTCCTTCCCGATGGGACCGCGTGGGATCTTGCTTGCGTTGAGTTGGTCGTACGTCAAGGATAGGATGCGGAGGTATTGGGTAGATACACATGCGTCATCGCTGGCAAACCCGGTAAGTTTGGTGAACGCCTGGATGGAGTGTTCAGCTGCGCCGTCAATGAGTGCCTGTGGGATGAAATGCATGAGATAGCGCAGATCGTGCCAGTGGAACTGACATCAAACTCGGCCTCAGAAAGGCGTTCGGCAAGTGGTCGCGATCTGCTTATCTTGTCGAAGTCGACCGACATACTGAGCCTGCAGGCTGCGATTTATGTGGAGCACCAGGGAAACTCGCAGGCGGAGTTACACGGACGGCTGAGTAAGATAAGATAACCGAAGACCGTTCTTCGCTAGCTAAATCACCCTCGTCGAAAACTTTCTAGAACAATCAGGCGTCGCATCTTTCACGATATGAAAGCTTTGCCAAGGCTGTCCATCCCGACCAGAGCTACATCTTCACCATCCACGCGCTGTGAGCCTCAAAGAAAGTGACACACGATCAACGACATACCAGCCTTGCATCATCCAGGGAGGATGGCGAACGTAATCAGTTCTGGTCGTGTCACTCTTTGTAGGGTTAGATCATCTCAGTATTGTTGCAGCCTTCGAGCAATCTCCCGAGGTCCGTACCAACGAGTTAAACCGCATTTCTGAT